>JAOUQW010023489.1:0-11731 GCA_028565825.1 Olivaichthys viedmensis
GCAGGGTCAGCCATGATACAGCGCCCCTGGAGCAGGGAGAGTTAAGGGCCTTGCTCAAGGGCCCAACAGTGGCAGCTAGGTGGAGCTGAGGCTTGAACCCATGACCTTCTGATCAGTAGCCCAGTGCCCTAACTACTGAGCCACCACTGCCCCCATGTCATGCACTTTGTGTAGGAACATCTGTGTATCTTTGCTTTTGAAGCCTCCTCTCTCCTCGCCTTGATCCCACATGTAAAGAGCTGATACGCCTTTAATAATGGTGAAAACTTAGATTTTTGGGCCACAGGCTGAAAGAAGGAGGATCCAGGAGTCGAGGAGGCATCAATTAGAGTATTCAGTAGCCCCCTTACAAACAGGTGGAAATTTTGATGAAGCGGTATTTGGGCGGAGCCAGTGATCAGCAGGCCAGCGACACCGAGCACTGGAAAGCAGCATGGGGAGTGGACAAAAGTGTGACAAATTCAGGAATATCATCCTGTATTGTATACACACTAACAACGTGTAGATTTTCTTTAAATATAGAACTGTGTAATATTTTTCTCTAAAAAAGGCATTTTTTTTCACTGACTGTTGTTTAAATGCGCCTGCGCGGGATTTGCTCAGAGCAAAAAAAACTCTAATGCTTTTGAAGTTCCCCTGTGTTGCTATGGTTGCTGCAGGTGGCAGTCTGGTAAAACCATTACTTAGGCTTGTTGTGTTTGGTCTTGTAATGGACACAAAGAGTTTTCTCTCTGTACACATCAACATATGACTAACCCGCTGTTACCCTTCATCATAAAAATCTTCTTTCTACATTTGAGTGTTAGTCATCCTCAAAACACAGGCAGTGATGAGGTTAAATTATGTTGATTGGATTTGGAGAGGCCACTACTCCTACATTCTGGGCATCATTGCAGTGGGAATGAGTGGGTGACGCAATTCTCTGCCTCTGATTTCCAGGGTGATTAACACATCAGTATTGCTGTTGAACATATGGATGGAGCGAGCGGGAGAAAAAGCTGCTCGCCTTGACCACTGCTGATTTGGTACCACCTCTGATGAACAAGAAGTACACAGGAAGTGCATGAAGTGGTGGTGTTATTATAAAATATTGACTGAGATTGGAAGTTATAATTTAAAATCAGGTGTTGGGCATGGTGAAGCTGATTGTTGGTATAAGCAGGTGTTAAAATGACACACGGCCCTGGAGTTTATGGAAAAAGTTCCACCTGCATTCTTAAAATTGAACATTAACATTGTGCACTAAACTGAAATTATAAATTACCACACAGTAGCTCAGGTCCTTCACAGGAACAACGGCCAATTTTAAAACCCGAAATGTTTGCCCTAAATGTTTCACTCCTAAATTGCAGCGTAGCAATGTTCTCGATGGTGCGTTAGCTATTTAGAACATTCAGTTTTGTTGAATATTGTGACATTTAAGACTGTGTCTGATTCACACCTATGATGTCAAAAAAACTCATTAAGGCCACATGGAGGTTGATGGAGTCTAAAAGTGTGAATTGGTGCAAAGCTGCCAAGATATAGACATCTGCTGTTTTTTTGCCTAATCTTTCTCATTCCTGTACCATTTTTCCCAAAATGCATGGCACTATGGAAGTTCCTCATGACCTCGTTTGTATGTGGAGCAACAAACTTGTTCTCGCATGTTAGAATTCCTAGGAATTTCATGTGTGATTGAGTTTCTCCCTTTCCATCTCTATCTCACTTACTCTCTCATTTCAATCACTTTCCTTTTACAACCTGCCCCACCATGTTTTAGTCCGGGTTGCTATGGAAGCAAAGATAGGGGAGAGAGAGTTTGCCTATGTGTATGTGTGTCCTCTGCAGGCTGGGGATCTGCTCAGTGAGCTAAATGTTATCAGTAATCTGAAATGACCTTCTGTCACACTACATGCGGTGCTGCCCCATCCCTTTCATGCCACACATAGTTTCTTCTCATTTCTGTTCTCCTTAATCTGCAAGACTTTCTAGGAGAAGAAATAAATAATCATATGCTCAATTTTTCTATTTCACATCAAGTCAAGTTTATCCAAGTCATGTCTTAATGTCTTAATGACCTTGTCTACTGGCTCTTCCTTCTGTTTCAGACAAGACACTGAAAACATACCACTTCTGTGCACTTTAAATCAGCTGCTATAATAATCTGTATGTGTTCAAGCATTTAACCGCTTCAGATGGGTTTTTCCATGCTGCGCAAGCAGTTCTATCACCTATTGGCTATAAAAAAAACATGTAGACATATTATTTGTTGTTATTTTAATAATATTATTAATTACATCATTATGATCCATAATGTAAAATATGAGTACATGTCATTTTTAAAGGCTGGTTTGTTTACTATTGCGGTCTCTGAATATGTGCACCACAGCGTCGCACCCAGTTTGCAAGTTCGCTGCGCAAATCAGTTCCTTTGCACCTTTGTTCCGTTCAGCGTGCTGTTTATAACCGAACTTCACAATCGACAATCCCCTCAGTGTTTAGGGGAAAAAAAAGGAAGGGACTCTTGGAAGGAGCAGTTTAAGAGGGACCCTCCTCCAGGTAGACTAGGCATCTACATCTAATAGTTGACAAAAGCAAAGACAAACAGAAGAGTGACTGTGGATCCAATCAGTATAGATTGATAGATTATCAGTGAACAACAGAAGAGGAAGAAAGTCCATGACTATAGAGGAACCCCAGTGGTTAGCAAGAATAGTGTACAAGTCTGTGGGGGATACGTCATCGCGAGCCAAGCATAGGCATGAATGTAGGTATGAATGTAAGACTTGATGTCCATGAAATGGTCTGGAGGTCCTTCAAGATAAGCAAACTTCTCATCTTCAGGTACATATCCTCTGGTACAGTATCATAAATAAAGGGGAGAAATATAAGTGCATTAATAATACGTAAATTAGCCTTTCTTGGATACGTAAGGCTTTAAGGGTGCAACAGAGCACTTCGGCAGATCTAACTAGAACAGGTTGGCTGAAAGAGAGAAGCGGGGGGCAAACAAGCCAGCAGTTCACATCACAACAAACTTGATTAATGGCGTGTGAATGGAAAGGCGACAGCACCAACCTCTCAGCAGGCGCAATTCCCTATGACCTGGGTACCCCAAGCAGCTCCATTATAATTGTCATATTTGTCGTGTTTGTGTTTCTTTCCCTGCTTTCCGCTCTCCTCCCCACTGTGGCCAATGAACTATGACTGTCATTGGCCACAAATAACAGCGAGACTGTTTCACCAAATATTAATTTAGCCACCATGTTTGACGCAAGCAATTAATGTCCAATTTGGTTAATTACACTCTGGCTGATGAGTCCCCTGGTGCGTTTAGAAGCCCTTCTTTTAAGTGGCTCAAACAAAGATCTCAGTGTTAAGCTGTTTATTTTATTAGCATCTCTGCCAAAAGTATTTTTTAGAGGAAGGACAAACTTGTAACTTAGCGAGAGAATTCATATGAGGTAATAGATGAGTAGTGGATCTATTCACTCTCTCTTTTTCTCTCCAACAGCCTTAGCATTTGAATCCCTTTTCCTTTATTCATTATTCATGTCACTCTATATAAATGTCCAAAACTTCATGAAGGCCATCAGCAGCGCTGAGGTGTTGAGTTTGAAAGTAAACAAAACCCGTCATGACAATATCCGCAGTGTTTATGAATGCTTTGTTAGCCCAGTGTCTTTAAAGGGCCTATATAATACACCTATAATTAGGCTTACCACCAAGCTATGTGTTGTGCTGTAAGAGTGTGTTTGCCAAATAAAGAGCAATTTCAAAATGCTTCCTGCTCACGCCTGTTCTTCGCCAACGTCACACTATTAAGGATACAACTATTACCCCTAACAGCATTTTGTTATCCCACACTCCAGCATGCATCTTCTATATATGTTTTATAGGTAATAGATTCCGAACAGTCAGGAATAATTCATTTGCATCACTGGTTTCCAAGTCAAGCTAAAAGTGTTCCTTACAGTGAGAGTGAAATGTGTTTCTCAGTATTAAATCAGACCCTCTGTGGCTTGGCCCGCTGTCCTATAAATTTATTTTAGTGTATTATAAAGGGAAGTCACCTGTCCTTGCCACCACATTGCTTTGTTTGTGCATTTGTGTGTGTATGCATGTACGCATGTGTTTTTGTGTAATCCTGAGGCTGTGTGAGTGTTTGGTTGACCAACAGGACTCGCAGTGTCTTTTCCGAAGTCTCAATTCGCTGGCCATAATGTGCCTATAAATCATGTATCGATGCGGCTCTGTCTGACACACCATGCTGCTGTTTTGGCCCCTGAACTAATGCATCATATCAGCTCTATAGCAGCCTCTCAGATGCATCACTGAGTGTGTTGTGTGTGTTGTGTTTTTGTATCCATCCCCATCTGAGCACCAGTCCTAAATTTAGCTTTTGTCATTCACAGACTGCCACTGCATCATAGGCTTATTTTTCTTAGTAGTTTTTGGAGGGGGATCTACATACCAACAACATCTCAGAGTATTATATAATAATAATAATAATATTAGAAAATTATATTAATACAACTAATATTAAACATGCATAAATTGAGTTATCAAAAAATACACTGATTATATAAAACAAAACACTCCTGTCGAAACAAATAATTTAAAACAGACTTATAGGTAATACTAATTGATATCAGTTTTAATGTACGAGTTTCATTCTACAGATGAGGATCAAAATTAACAAAAACTAAATAGCTCATTGGAATCCAATTTTTTGATCAAAGTGAAGTCAGAGGCGGTTGAATGTAAATGCAGAGTCTCTTCAGAATTTTTTAAGGGGCATGGCAGGGGTCAGAACAAAAATCTTACACAAATCCACAATTTTCATCCAAAAAGGCAGGCCGATGTCAAAACCAGGAAATAACAGATCATAACTAGGGAACAAGAACTAAAGCTGTTTCTCAATATCAAGAAGGCAAATAACAGATTTCCTGGGAAGAATGTTCTTACCAAGTTACCTTGTAAGAACGAAAACGAGAACGAGTGCACTCCTGAGACGAGTTGTGTACTTGCCCTTAGATTAAATGCAAGCAGCTTCCAGCTATAGTGATAACAATTCACCGTTAGGTGACCTATACTTAAGATGCTAGGTTAATGTTTGCTAGCTATCTTAGCTAACAAGAGCATCCTTCTTATAAAAGGCAAAACAAAAGGCTATATGAGCAAATATTTGCAGACTGTATCAAATTAAATTTTAACACATCATTTAGTTAAAATGTTGCCACAAGGAATTATGGGTTTTTCAATTTGTTCCTATCAGCAAGTCACATACTGATGCATCCTTATTATTTGAGTAGGATTAAGAACATTTCTGTGTATTTGAACCAGTACTGGGGTTCTTCAGTGGTGGAAAACAATGTCAAGTATTACAAACAAGTGTCACGCGCGCGGCTGTGCGAGTGATACAGCGTGGCGGTAGCCATGGCGCTTGTGTCCGCACCCCGTGCCGCCAAACCGTGACAGAACGGAAGACCTTCAAAAAACGGACACAGCGAGCCGAAAAGGAGAGCCTGTGCCCAAACCAGACAGCCAACCTGGAGGAGCTGCAGGCTGAGATCGCGGAGCACGTCGACAGGTTCGCCGACAGCAATGCCCTCATGGTGCTGTTCACCGCGTCGGGGCAGCCCCTCGCCGCCTGGGAGGAGAAGGGCAGGCCATGCTCTGTCAGGAGGGCGAGGAGTGGCGGGCTCGGCTCGACATTTTGTACGCTGCGGTGGCGCTGCTCGTAGCGCAGCGGAAGCTTGCGCCTCCAAGGAAGCAGCCGCCACCGCCGCCGCCGCCACCGCCGCCAGCCACCCCCCCGATCGCGGCCCCAAGCCGATCTCTCCAGCAGCTGATTGCACCCACTGAAACCCCCCCCGGTCGCGCTTCCTCGGAGCGAAGGGGGGTGGTTCCCCTGAATCTTTTGGGGGTGGGCTATGGACGGCCGCCGAGGCCGTCCCGGACGTCGCAGGAGGCGTGGCCGATTTCCCAGACGCCGCTGGAGGCATGGCCAAAATCCTGGACGCCGCTGGAGGTGCTCCAGTCCCCATGGAGGACGTCATCGCACTGCCCCCGGGCTTTGGGGACGGCGACATTCCTCCGCCTCCCGAGCAAGGTTACTAAGTTACCACAGCTGTGTGAGTGATACAGCGTGGCGGCAGCCACATGCGCCACCACGCACTTTTGTTTTCGTTTGTTCCCGTCACGTGAAGTATGTTAAATGTTCCCAGCTGTTCCTCTTCTGTCTTCCCTTGATTTCTAAGTGTTTAAATACCCGCTTGTTTCCGTCCTGTGTAGTCTTCCGTTTTTGTGTGTTCACCACGCCTGTCACAGCGTGCATAGTTTCTGTTTAAACCTGGTTTTTGTAAACAAATAAATATGTTTAATGTGCAAATCAGCTTCGCACTTGTGTCCGCACCCCCGCGCCGCCAAACCGTGACAACAAGACCAAATTTGAAGAAACACCCTTGGACAATTAGAAAACTAGATGAAGAACAAGAGACAGTTTCGAAAAGAAGCTGTGATTAACTTACATTAAATTTTATGACATGAGATTTTTACAACAGGTACAATTTTTTTTTTCTGTAAGTCGGTAGAGAAGGCAAATACAATGGCAGCATTCGCAATAAAGCCTTATAAGAAAAATTAAGGGGGCAAACCACCCCAGGTCCACTTCAAGTCACGGCCCACTATGGTCCAGTCTACTCTCAGTCTAAAACCCATTAAAAGGGCTCATGTAGCCTTTCTTTGTAGCCTTTCGTTAAACACTTGTTGTAAGCTAGCCAAAAATATTCTTGTGATCAGAAGCACCCCGACCCTTTTGAAGGCTATACAGTTTTGGTCTAGCTAGCTATAAGTTGAACAATGTAATCTTTTGTTACAGAAGCATAAACTTAATCCTGAATTAAAATCCATCAATTTTATACAATTTTTCAAAAATAAAATAAAAATAAAAATACAACTGATGTGCATAACATTTGGTGTGCCATATCTCATTAACGCATCTGAGTCATCTTTCATAAACGTGTATAAGCTAACCATGTAAGGCCATTTCCCAGGTAACATGATAATCATAAGGTCTTGCTTTCTTATCCAGACAGAAGCTCACTCATCCCTCTCCAGGCCTTTATCCATCCTCTGATTTTAGGGACCCTCTGATGTCACACTTTCTTTGGAGCTGTGAAATGTCTGGACTGCTGTCATAGGCACAGGGAGGTTTTAGATTGCTGAGGAGTGAAACCAGTCCCAACATAAAATTATCAAACCCTTTCATCTGCAGGGTTTATTCTACCTTTACTATGCTGCACTTTCCTTTCAGACAAGAGTCCAATGATGAGCTTCTTCTTTTCAATTCGCTCTCTATTCTGACCCTTTACTCTTTCTAAAAGCGCTTCTCTCTCTGGTGTGGCAACATCAACAGGCGAAAAATCATCCTGTGCATCATAGTTTCATTAGGACCCTGCAATGATTAAATGCATGCAAACAGTATTGAAAAACTTTAGTGAAGGAAGTACTCTACTAGTTCCTTACACCTCTTGAAAGCAAAGTTGGGTGTAATGTGATATTTAATAATATTACTTTAATGAATAAGAAACTAATATAACTTCATATTTTAATAAATTGGGTATTATTTTAATTATATTATACTATGATAATAATGTGTTACTTTAGCAATGTGTTACTTTCAGAAAAGTCTCAGGGCATATACTGTAAAATATTAGAAATGTCTGTATGATACTAAACTTGAGTGTTTTATTAAACATCAAGCTAATTTTAAATGAAATGTCCAGATCCAGTAATAATGTTCACACTTGATTGACATCCCTCTGTCCGAGATTCCCAGCCTGCTACAGCCCTCAAGCAGAACTAAATGAACAGAATTAGAAAGCAATCACTAATGTCGGTTCCCTGGGGCTTTAAACATTCAAGCCCGCTAATGAAAATCGAGTTTGTGTATCATTTACTATTCAGTTGTTTATTCGATTTATTCAGTTACCCAATACCTTCAGTGCCCCATCTATACAGTAGGTAAGTATAAAAGTAACTTTCCCAACACTGTTTAGGGTCTCCTTCTTTGTAATCACTCTCTAAACTGGCACTTTCTCCATTTTGTCTTTCAGGCTTACTCTTGTGTGTAATCTATTGTGTGGTCTGTTTTATCATTGCTGTTTTTTGTTACACTTCTGGTTGTGGACAGACTAGAATATCCCAGCTGAAGATATCATGCTGTCAGCATAGTTTTATCAGGAATATGCAGTGATTAAATGTATGAACATAAAAATAAAAAGTGTATTGAATCACAGGTTCGTGATTTCCATGCGTTTACACAACAAATAAACCTGGTCATGATGAGTTGAATCAGCTGTGGAGGAGCAGAAAAAAAATCACCAAACCATGCTGGACTCCAGTGCTGGAGAGACTAGAGTTCTGCAATGATGGAATATCTTGGCTGGTAACGTGATGCACAGTGTGGTGTCACCAGCCAAGATATTTCAGCAGTGTAAAGCTCTAAGTTTACCAAAACCAGAGCACAGAGGAGTTCCTTGTGACAGGAAACAGCAACAATAAATCAGACCACACTAGAGACTAGACACTAGAGTAAGATATAAAGATAGAAGAGACAGAGCCAGAATAAGGGATGATTAAAAATGAAGGACACACAGGACCACAGATAAGGAAACCTGATTTAGTAGGAAAGCTATATTGGAAAACTATGGTCAACTTGAGCAAAACGGCTCCATTGAGAAAGCACTCGAAGAATAAAGCTGTAGCTAAATTTAAAATATGTAAGCAGTGGTACTTTTGTATTAACTTTTTGCCAGCTAACTGTGTTGTGGTTATTTTCCTTCACTGAAAAATGTGGAAGAGTAATAAAACAAACAAAAAAATAGTTTACTTTTAATTAAAAGGTATTGAAATTTAAAACTACTACATAAAAAAGCGACTTACATACTTAAAATCACTAAATTTTCCACCACTGTTAACATCTTTGGTGTCAGGAGATGTTAGAAAACTTTACTACTATCAGGTTCCCAATTCAGTCTGAGGACGCACAGCGAGGTAACTGTTCTGTTCAGATAACGAATGGAACCAGTGATGGCAGTAGAGAGTTCCTCTGCAATGCCACTTCTGTCTCTGTCATAAAACTTTTAAAAAACACGTAGCATGCCCCTGCTGCCACACACAGCAAACACTATTGGTTAAGTTATCTAACTAATGTCAGATAGCACTGAATGCAATCCGGCACTGTTGTCTGCATCACATGCATTTTTAATAGGGCTGTCAATCGATTAAAAAAAACAACTAATTAATCGCATGATTTGCTGTAATTAATTGCGATTAATCAAACTTTTGTACACTTTTGTAAAAATATTTATTTTAAAATTAAGGAAAATTAAATTTGAAAACAAATCAACCATCGAATTAATGTACAATCAACACAAAGGAAGTATAGCAGATCAAATACTATTGTTAAATAGTATCTTTTTAATTGCGAACACAAAAGTAACACTCCTGTGAACTACAATAAGTGCAATCACATTTCAAAACCGTCAAGGCCTTCAACATTGGCCAGAAATGATAACTGCAGCATCCTGGTAGGTGGCAGGGGAGCAAAGGAGGACGCCAGAGACAGGAGAGCCTTAATTTTATTCCTGGCACTTTTCAGCCGCCGCATCCCATAATCATAAAAAGAAAAAACTCAACGTAAATTATCAGCTGAGCGGGTCGCACGGGCACGCACACGCGCACACACACACACGCACGCACACACACACACACACACACTGTTGCTCTTCTGGCACTGCGTGTTGCTGCTTCTCTTTCTCGCTCTCTCTCTTTCCCTCTCTCTTAGCCACTCGGTCATTGCCCGCTCGTTTCCCGTCACTCCTCTCTCGTTCCGCCACCACAGCAACAAAAATGTATATCAACCTGATAAGCAATTAATTAATTGATTAACGTGTTAAACATTTCAAATTAATCGCAAAAGTTAACGCGTTAGTTTTGACAGCCCTAATTTTTAACATTATCTTCTAGAATATTACAGTAAATGATTTTAAGTATTAGGTCATTGTATACGATTTGAGACATAGCTTGAGACTTTACTGTTTTCCATACTTTAACACACCAAATCAAATCCTAAAGAGCTTGGTAATTAGCTGATGGCTTGTGTCGGGTGTGTTAAATCAGGGAAGAGACTAAATTTGAGTCAGACACCACTGTCTGCACATGAATGCTCCAATTACTGCACCAATTGGCAATACAATTGCAGTGGTGGCTTTGGTCTACTGATCGGAAGGTTGTAAGTTCAAATCCCAGCACTGCAAAATATCACTGTTGGGTCCTTGAGCAAGGCCTTTAACGCTCAATTGAATCTCCAGTCAGCAAATTTCCTTTTTCCTAGATGTGGGCCACATAAGCAGCTGTTCTCTGGCCCACATATGAGATTGAATGACGGCCCAAATCTGGCCCACATCGCTACAACAATGCCACAACACAGCCACATCTCTACCAGGAGTCATCCAAATCAGAAAATTTAATATGGCTCACATCTGTACAGCCAGAGCATTGCCACAACACAGCCACATCTCTACCAGAAGTCAGCCATATTGTAAAGTTGACATGGCCCAGAGCCTCATGCAGAATGTCTATATGGCTGAGACCAAAACTGCACCAAGTCTACACTTTTTTTATAATTGAATTTACCCCTACCTACAGTAAGAATAAAAAAATAATTAAAATGTCCTACTAATCCTATAAATACAATTTGTGACATTACCATATCACCAAATACTCTTAAAAAGCTATATAAGCTATAACTATATATATATATATATAAGAAAATTGTGCTCAGACAATAAATTAGGTGATTAAAAATGCACAAAGAAAAAATATATTATATTTTTATATAATAAATATTTAGGTTTTATTTAAAAACATCCTTATAATTTATATTTAGTAACTGTATTATATTTGACAAAAATATGAATACAACAGCGTACAATTCAAAAAGATTTATTTGAAGTTTCAGATAAAATACAGCTTATGTATAACATTTATAAATATATAGGTCTGTAAAACACATTCAAAATATAAACAATCTTTACGTAATTTAAATTATGTAAGACTCAATTACGTACACACATATGTACATTACAAATTATGTATTCAGTGATTATGTATTTAATAACACATTCCGACCTAACAGACAACAGGGAGTAAATACGATTGGTTTCAGTGCTTTTGTGTCTATTTTTGGATAAGAAGGAAAGGACTGAGACACAAAATAATCAAATAAACATACAAATATTAATTCGTTCATTGTAAACGTCTCAAAATAGTACTATAAAATAGGTCAAGACACAGTCTACATGCAATACATATTTACCCAACTGAGGACAATGACAGGTCACTCTTCTCATCTTCTTCCTCTTCCTCCACCTCATCATCACCAGCGTCATCATCATTATTATCAAGCCCATCTAAGGTATATGCCCATGCCCTCATGGTCTTCAGAGTTGTGCTCTGCGATGGTCCTGAATTCAATAGCAGTCAGTTGCCTCCTCTAACTCATGGACTCAAAAAAACAAAAACAAAATAAATAATACTAGTAGTATATTAATAATGTTATTCTTTAATAAATCACACCCTATTTAATAATTTCGAGTCACTTCAAATTAAACAATTTTGCGAAAAACACGCTTCCTGAGGAACCAATACCAAATAAATCTGACAGATTTTGCACAATAAC
>JAOUQW010023592.1:0-11726 GCA_028565825.1 Olivaichthys viedmensis
GAGATTGATACCACAGTGGATCAAAACAACAGTGAAACATGCTGCTGGATTTTCAGTGTGCTCTCAGACTTTTGGACACCACTGTACCTCTTTGAAATTGCACGATGTCAGAGCTATTACAGGGGCCAGGCCTGTCTTTGGGCTTATGCAGATTTGTGTGATGCTAAAAATGCAGAGAATCTGAGATCTACGAGCTTTGTTCATGTGCAAACTCTAACCACTCTAAACGGACTGGTCCAAGCGGAACCAGTTAAGGCTGCAGCATGTGCGCATGCTTTAACACAATGAGATTCCTCTTTGACGGGTTTTACATGCACAGAATTTCCCCCTAAAGTGAACACACCGTCACACCTAAAATAGACTCGTGTGTAAATGTCCAGTAATAAAAATGATGCACTGTAATCTAATAAGTGTCACAGCCGCACCAGTCAACCAAAACTACGTTACCCAGAATCCCCGGCTCACACCAGCATCACGCGGCGAGCCTGCTGGCTCACTTCCGCATTCCCTATCGCCCAGCTTCTGATCACTAACACCTGTTCCCTATCACAATCGCCCTGGATCTCACACACCTGGTTTCAATCCCACAGCCTACACTTGCATCCGCTCTGTCCCGAGCCTGACAATTAGAGGGAGAATAAAATAAAAATACCATATTATTATTATAAAGTAATATTATATTATAATCCAAGTAGAATAATACACCAAGATCCAAGTGCATTATGCATTTTCTCCAGCTCTATATAGACATCTGCCTCATCAACGGCCAATTGCAGCTCTTAACCTTCTTTCCTTAAACAGAACAAATGTCTTCTAGCCGACAATCTGATTTTATTCCACACGTATCAGCAATGGAGGTTTTTTAAATTTATACATTTTATTAGACTTTTCTGTAAACCAGCAGCAATGCATTGAAATTAGTTATTACAATTATATATTATAAAAATAGTTATTATAGCTACCAGAATGCCTGAATATTTTTGGTTTGTTTGTTTTTAAACCTTAAGGGGCCAGTTTATTAGGGTTGGATCATTTTCTTCATACATTGTGACTTGTGATGCCCCGGTTTTGGCAGCAAGGCACTGCAACTTGCATTAGCGTTACCAGATACTCTGGAGTAAAGACGCTCCACTATGCCCCAAGTACAGCACTGTAGACTGGACGGATAAGCATCCAAGATCTGGACTCCCCTCAACTGACCTTTGACCCCACAGTGTATCACATGGGAGTCTTTGGCAGCAGGATGTAAATGCAAAGAGCGTTTTTTTATTTAGGCTTTTCCATAACAGGGAGTCAAGGCCCAGGCAGATACAGTCATCGTAAACATGTCAGTAATCTAGGGTCAAAAACAAGCACACTCGGTCAACACCAGTGTAGCTAGAAACAAGACGAGGGAACTAAAGACAAAAGGTCAGAAATCTCTGAAATGCGGCTTTCACACATGCACAAAGACAAGACACTAAGGAGATCAGTAGGCATGACTAAGGCAGAGCCGGAGCAGGAACGGAGGAAGATAAAGCTTTAATGGCACAGAGTACCTGTGGGACGTCCTGGATTACATCAGGAGACAATGTGACCCTCTAGCTGCCAATAGCAAATAAGTTCATCCATCTGCAGGAATGTGGGAACATTACATCACTGCACATTCAGAGACTCAGCGGCCCTATGATTCAGATTCAGACAACCGTTCTTTATTTGGTTCTGATTCAGTTTCACGGTGCGCAAATTTAAGTAGACCAAAAAACAATACAGTGACAGAAAACAAACAAACCTTTAGCAATCATAGAAAACAACCGAGCACAAAGACAGATTAAATAATAACAATATAAATATATCAATAAATAATTCATTTTGAAGCATTAGTATTACTGTGAACCGTATCCAGCAGTTCTTTCTGTGTTCGTTAGCCCAAAGCCAGAGTACAGAACATGTTTGGTTCACTTCCTGCAGTCATGTTGAGGTTCTCATTAAGAGAACGTTAAGGTTCTCTGGTCTCGAGCCGCTTCCAAGCAAACAACAAGCATTTGGTGAAGCCTGATAGACGAAACTGATCACGTGAGACGGATACGATATATCTAATGGCTGATTTGCTACTGCTGCTGGATACTTTGGCCAGATTTCTTTTCTGAGACTCACAAATGGTTTATTAGCCATTTTAGATTACCACGGGTGATTTTTTTATAAGCTTATGCATCACTCTGGAGCCTCTGCTTACGCGTAGTGCTCACTCTTAGGTTCTCATCATGCTCTCAAGCTATAAAAATATGATTAACGATGCAATTACGTCAACAAAAAGAGCGCGAGATGACGCTAACAAGCTTGCTAATGCAATCCGTTCATTCAAAGTAGCTCTAAGGAAAGGAACGGTGTTCATTTCCAGCTCACCAGAATGAAAATGTCAGGTACACACACAGATTTTGGGATGTTGCAGTAAGTAGTGCTTTCGCATCTTATTACTGAAACCCAGGCCATTCGACGTCTCTGTCACCTCAGAATCCTCGCTTCCCCTCGTTTTTCCTACACTTTCTTCTGTCTATTTTTTTTTAAACCACCATTACAACGATAACCCTGACTTAAAAAAAAAGAAACAAAAGATAACTTAATGTCTCATATCCAAACAAAATGGCAGATTTCCCCACACGTCATTCCAGTATGACATCACATTCCCAAGCCCCATTGATTGCCATCCTCAGAGACTCCTCTAGGGAAGTGGATTTTTTTTTGTACTTCTGCTACAGGGTCCTCGTCTTCATCGGGGTTTAGGTCAGCTTTACAAGCCAAACCTAGAAGTTAGATTTAAAGACAAAAACTGTAAGCACTTAATGTTTGCAAATCAGACATGCACTCAAAACAAGGATTGGAGTACTTAACACTTTTCATAAATGTTCTACTTTAATCATGACCGGTGAGTTTGATACATTTTTGAAGCCTTCTGTTCAGTTCATTACTTTGCTCACTGGAGTCGCCACATTCGCACACACCAGTAGAAGTGTGCGTACACACGGTCAAGAGTATGCGTGATGGCACACACATTTCCACTCTAATGTGCTTTTTAAGGCCCGTTTAGTTTACAGTATAAAAGACATGTTTGTGAACAGGGTGTACAGAGACAAGCTATTTATCAATGACATGTCCACACAGCAGTGCAACTTTCACATTGAGTTTTTTTAACTATGAGTCGGTTGAATACCAAATGTGGCATTTTATTATAGTTTTCTTCATCGACTGCCTGCTGAAATACAGATAAACAGATTCGTAGGAATAAACTGTGATACACTGTTGACTATATATAACATAATAAACTTACCTGTGTTTCCAGGTAGTACAATCTTAGTATTCTTACTTCTGGTTTTCCTCTGTTCATATCTCTGTCTCTACACACACACACACACACACACAGATACATAAACAACAATCCAGACAGTTAAAGTCACTCAAAACCTGCATTGAACAGCCTCTTCCTTTTGGCTGTGGTTCCACTAAAAATGGCATTAATAGGGGTGTAATGATGCATCGTGATACGATACATCGCAATGCAAAAATGCGACGATGTGCATCGTGGAGATCTGCGATATCAGGTGTATTCTATTAATTATGCCATCTACTGCAATTACACTGTTTGACCACCAGAGGTCACAATCAACGTAACCCACACCAGCACCTCATACCAGCACCTCATACCAGCACCTCATACATGTGACACTCCTAACTTTAGCGTTGTTATTAGAAACAGGTGAAGGGGGGTGCGAGACGCTCTGTCGTCTTTTAAATCCCCAAAAATGATGAGAAATCGGGTTTTGAACCAAAATTGGGTTTTTCTTCCTGTGATATACTGACACCGCGACTTTAAGAAAACATAAATATATTTCACCAACAGGACATGGAAATGGTTTTATTTGCTCGCTAACCTGTCTATAGGCTACAGTCTCAGTATGGTGAAGCTGCTATTAAAGTCCTTTTTTTTAAACTAGGAATTTTAAACCTCTGTTCCTGGTATTTTTTTGGATTACTAAATATTTTTTGTTTACAAATATATACAGGCAAAAATGCACATTGTTTATGCTTCAGAAATAAAAAAGGATTTTTTTTCAGTCATTTTTCAAAAAAAAAAGTAAAATATTTTGAGTATCATGACAAAATCGAATCGTGAACCCAGTATCGTGAATCGAATCATGAACAGAGTGTATCGTTACACCCCTACCGCATACTGATGAACAGCATTTCACAATCCTACGCTCCACATGGTAACCTATAGTGGTGTTCTATTTTGATGTGCTAGTTAATAAGGTATAGCCACAGTTAATGGCCAGTTATCATGCTAACAGGAGGAGGCTTCATTGTCGCTCCTAAACGTGTAGCTAGCTAGCTGACGACATTGCAAAATAGTCTGGATCAGAGGTGACATAGTATTTAGTAGGGATTCAGGGAACATGGGACACATTACGAAAGTTGTTTATTTCCTTGTCTTAAGAAACAAAGTAAGAATAATTTTTAAGTCTAGAATTGTTAAAATATTACATAGGCATTCAGAAATGAATGATGCGATGGGATACTGACCGGTATTTCACAGGAGTGTCCCATAATAACTGAATTCACCCCACAGCTGTACGTGGTTTTGGACGTAGTTTCCCCCATTGCAAACCATGTAATACTTGCACTGTCTCTTTAAGAGATTTCTGTAATGTTGTTTTGGAAGTAGAGAGTTGACCTTTAGTTTAGTAAAATCTCTCCCCTCCTTTGACCTCGTGAACTCGGATTAAAGCCGTTGCGTTTGTCTGGTTGCGGCTTTTGTTCTAGATTTTTTTTTTTTTGCGGTATCATAACTTGAACCGTTTCAACACTAGATGCTGAGTCACCCTCCATCCCCCCGGAGTGAACTCCAGACCTGCGAGACGTCTCCATGTTACAGATTTAGCATCTTATTTCAGTTCTTCCTATTCCTGTGAGGACGGGCCGTTATAGCTCAGGCAATGAGCCTTGATAAAGCGCCGCCTTTTTAAACGCTACAGCAGAAAGGAGCACGTAGTTTAAAAGGAACTTACAGATGCAGTGTGTATGTTTAGCACCTATATACAGTGTTTTTAGGTCTAAAGATTTATTTTTTTGAACTATTCATTATTGGAATCCAAACACGTATTTATTATTCAAAAATCAAACTAAAAAGGCTGCATGAACATGTTTAAGGTTGATCTGGCAGAAATGTGTCATGTCTGGAAATCAGAAAAGATGTTTAAAAGCATCTCTGAAATGTACTTACTGTAGCTTTTAACTTCCCCTGTGAGGAAACAGCTGCTTAGTTTAATTGATTCTTATCTTTAAAGCTATAATCACAGATTGGTGTGACTTGCGGGTCAGTTTTAGGGCTGCAGCATCAAAAGGCTTTTGAGTAAACTATTTTATACTTTTATATATTGAACTATTTTATACTTATGTACACTAGCGTTCAAAAGTTTGGATTCAGTGTTTTCAGTGATATAAACTCCATTTTGTTTCAGATCCATCTATGAAATGAATGTAATATGATTTTAGTGTTTACTTTAGGTTTCAAATCATTTGTAGAAAGCTGTAAAACAACATGTGTCCAGAATGACTATGGAAGTTTTATAGCATCAAGAGTGATGTTAATATAAACATTAATACCCAGAATGTCTCTTTTTTTGGAAAGTGATGATCAAATCTTTTTCTCAAAATACTTTAAATACCAAACAAAACCTCTAAAAACACCTTTAGGTGTGAGGTATATATTAGATCTACTATATTGTAGAAGAGTTGTGACTGTTCATAAAATATGATGACAGGTGATTCCTCAATATATATTTGTGTGTGTGTGTGCATGTGTGGGGTCATTTCAAAAGTCGTTAACACGCTGATGTTAACACACGTTGGCATTGTGCTCATGCTGATAATTGAGGAAAAGGAAAAGTTACTGCAACCTGCTTTTCAGTGAAATTATGCAAATCTGTAGTACAACTCCAGTGCAAATGTATGCAAATTCTAAATTTGCACAAGAAAACCTGAACTGAAATGGCAAAACGTATATAAAAAAAAAAAGGCTTAACACAACAAAAAAGTTTTGTGACACTTGGCTGAGGTGGAAAAGTTGGTGTATTGATAAGAGACAAAGCCATAATAAACAGTGATGGAGACTTCTCACATTTTATTATGAGTGTGTGTATCAGTCTCTCCATGGCTACGTCCCAGAGCATACTAAAAAGTTGTTTAAAATAATAACATCGCCTGTTTAGTATGGTGACATGCGGTTTCGGATGTCGTCGTAACACTTACACGCTTAACTAGCTAGCCAGTACTGCTTGGTAAACAGACTGCCCCACTGATGAAGTGCTTTCTGGCTTCATGCTGATTTATATGGTCGTCTGGGCTTTTGGACGTAGGTCAATTGTCATGCTAACCGGGAAATTCATAGTTGCTAAACGCACAGCTGGCTTTTTGTGCTTGTGAAACAGTGCGACACGGGTGACATGCTTCCTTCTATTTGCGAAGGTAGTGTGCTTCTTTTTTTTTTGTTGCTGTTTTTGGGGATTCCCCATGAGCGTATGCGCACTTTTTAGATTACGCCCTCCTCAGAATATTCGCATAACAATAATAGATGGAAACTATTCGTATTTTTCGCTTGCCGACTTCTGCAGATCTGCTTTTCCACTGGCTGGTAACATAGCTAATGCGATTAAGAGGAGACCTTAAGGGAAGAACAGAGGAGGATCAGAGGACATTAAAAGTGTCCTAAGGGGTTCTGAGCCAGTGGCCTGGTCATTCCAGTCCACACACACACAGTGTGTGTGTGTGTGAGTGTGTGAGTGTGTGTGTGAAGGAGACTGGTTTCATTACCGCAGCGGCATGGCAACTCTGAGCACTACCTCACTCGGGCATGTCTGTCAAAACGGATCCGGCAGCCTCCACTGAGCTAGAAGAGACCCTCGTTAGAGCCGCGAGAAAGAGAAACGCATAAAAACAGAGAGCGGTGCTGAGAGACAGTGATGTGAGCAGAAAGGCAGAAAAAGAGTTGAGCGAGATGGAGACGTCGCAGTGGAGGGAGTCATGCAGAAATACAGGGATTGGACAACTGAAATTGAAGAGAGAGATGGTGTGGGAGTGAACATGGCTGTGCTTTGCTTAAACTATGTCAAACGTTGTCCTATAGCCGTGTGTCACACTGCGTACTACTCTAGGCATTTTTTTGTTTGTTTTTTTGTGTGTGTGTTTGCATAAGTGTAGTGTGTTCACACCGAGAAATACAAACAAATGTAGAACACTAAAAAGAACCGGATGATGGATTTATACTTGCAGAACAAAGGACACTAACACTGTCCCATCATGCACCATTAACAGAAGTGGAGGGGCTTGTAGTGGATAACAGACAGAACCATCCTGTCTGTTATCATAGAATTGTGGGTGGGAGAAAAAAATATAATAACCCATCCTTTTATTTCATGTTTCGTGAATCCAACCGCTTGCTAAAACTACACACAGCCGAGGCGCGGTCCGGCCGTCGGTTGGAACTATTTTACTAGACGGATAAATCAGCGTGCACGGGTGATGGACGATCTTTTCAGAATCAGGAACGCAAAGGGATGTAGAAACACTGACAAAACAGGGCAAAATGGACTTATATAACCCTATTGCTAGCATACCAAAAAATAAGCGAAAAAGACGATGGTGGCCACTGGCTAGACTCGAATAACATTTTTACATGCGACACGAGGAGAGAGAACCACAGCTCATCGCCGAAATTCTTAGCCAACGACTTGCTGCCTTTTTGTCGAAGGTGCAAAAACACGATGTCGTCGATGTCCCTCCCTCGGTAATTCCAAGTACTCCCTCATTTTGTCTGTATTAATGCCCTTATCTAGCTAACTAGCTCGTCATACTTTTTGAGTGAAATTACGTTAGCGACCATTTTTTTAGCCTAGTTCATTACATTCCCAAGCAACCAAAAAACACGAGACTGGGCCAGCACATTGGAGCTTTCACTTAAATAAATCACAATTTATGATATCATCAGACAGCTCCACAGGTTTAACTTGCATGATCGCTGCTTGTTATGTAACTAATAAAGCAGCAGACAGTGTATGAGACAGCGATGAGGTCAGCATTAAAGGTTACCTCCCCTTCTCTCTAAACTGTGAATGTCTCCTACCATTCTGTCCTGCCTGCAATGCGGTGTGGATTTCTCGCTTTATGTACGAGTACAGGACTTTAACTAGACTGACACCATGGCGTGGCCAAATTAAAGGTCTATTCTAACTCCCATCAGTCACCTGTTTGTTGGAGAAACATGAATACCTGCATAACCGGTGGTTCTGCTCCACCCTGTGGGTTTCTTTTAAGGTGGCGATTCGGCTCACTTGTCACTATTATAGATATCCGGGCGTGGTCTTAAAACTATTTAAACCTCTGAAAACAGTCGCGGTGTATATTATTGGTGTTTTATGTCATTTAAACAGAATTGGGGTTTATTTTTTGGGGGTTTTTTTATTTATTTTTTATTTTTTATTTAAATAATAGACTATAGAAGGGCTCTACACATTTATCAGGCTCATGAGGAGTTTCTGAATTCTTGCTAGATGTCCTTTCAAAACACGGCCTCTGTCGAAAATGGGCGTGAAAGGGAAAAATGTTAGCGTTCTCCAGGAAAAGCACGATCTTTTCAGAAAAGGACTATGACCTGAGAGTTTCTAGATGCTTGAAGTTAACTTGAGTGCAGAAGGTGATGTGATACAAACCCATCAATAAGCTGATGGAACATGGGAGTTAGGGTTCAGGCTTAGGAGATAGGAGGGTTATTATAATTGATGTGGAGCTAAAAGCCGAAGTAGCGACGGTGGATTAGCTCACAAGTCAAAACGAAACAAACCAACACTGTGTTCAAAGCACACAAAACAATGGGCAGAACTGGGATAGGACTCGTATTGTGTTTCTGTGCCACTTCCTTATCATTAAATGGGTGATCAAATGTCAAATTTGGACTTTTTTATTTAAAATTTTTTTATTTCAAGCCCCTCGTGATCCTCACTTTTAAATCACTTATTCAATCCATCTACGTTAAGCTGTCGTGTGTGTGTAGATTGTGGGTGGGGTTTGACACCCTCCCAAAATTAAAACGGGCTAATACTAATACAATTCCCTTGCATTAATAAAATGTTAGTTTAAAAAAAAAAACTGTGCCGTTTAAATATTATTTTAAAAAACTTACTTGCTTGTTAGAAAATTGGCCAGCAGTTAAGGTGCTTCATCATATTTTAACAAGCGCAAACATAACCATCCCATCTATCAATGTAAGTTTTGAACTGTTTAAATGGTGCTTTCTTTTGTGGGTTGCTATTAGTTACCTTAAAACATGACAGATGAGCTAACAGCTGAGCTTTTTGTCTGCTTCCTCTTCACTTTTCTTATCCAGTTGCACGATGAGGAAAAACGTGAGATTTGATTTTTCAGCACCAGGGGAAAGTATGTGATTTTTTTTTAAATGCGCCATTTCCATTACAACACCGCTGTCAAAGCCAGCATCACTTCCACGTGCTCTGAGGGAACAGGCTTAAATGTCCTTTAGCTGGCAGAAATGGAGAACAGTAACGCAATCATGAACATTCAACTGCAGACGAATCATTGGGCTTCTGTAGGGCGGCTATTTACTATCAAAAATGAGATCAGCACTTATTTGTTCCTTGTTTAAATTCCTGACTTTCTCCGTTTCTGTCTCCTCGTCACTGTTGTGTTTTTGGTTGGGTCACTGTGTCTCAGGCTCTCTTTTCTGTCTGCCTGATGACGCTCCTGGCTGTAACCCGATGTGTCCCGAAGTGTCCCGATGGCGCTGCTCCTCATATCACATCTATGTTTCTCCGATTTACTTCTCCACCGATCATTTCTTTGTTCGATTTTCCAAGAAACAAGTAGAAATCGATTCTGGCACGTTTTTGTTAGTTCACTGTCAATTTTCTGGACAGGTTCATCACATGTTCTTTCTCAATAATGGTGTCCTTTTTTTCAGATTTGTCTTCAATTCCTGTACAGGTCTGGAGTATGGAATTTTAAAGCCACTCATTTCTAGACCTAAAGAAAGTGGAAATTTAGAGAATGTTTTGGAAAAAGTATCTTGAAGGCTATTCTGCTGTCAAAGTAAGGCCTGTTTCACACGTGCTACCTCTGCGTGGCGTAAGCGACGTGGAACGTCTTGCTTTTCGCTTCGTCCCAGATGCGGCACTGAAGCGGCGCTGCATCGAGAGCATAGGCACGCCACGCAGCTGAATCCAGTGAAATAAACAAAAGGAAACAATAAAAACGCTGAAAAGCGAATTCTGTCGTTCATACGTTATCAAACGAAACTAGTCGAAATATTTCGTGCTGTTTACACGTTTTCCGTAGGCGTGTAGGCTTGAGACGATTGCCCAATCACAAGTCAGAAAACTGCCGAGTATAAACAAATCCGTGCGCTTTTAACGTGAACTGCTTTACCAAAATGGACGAGACCCGGGTAACTGTGGAGGTAGAGAAACGTTCTACGTTTGAAAACTTTGTTACAAGCGGTGGCAGTTTCCGGTAGCCCTCTATAGCGCAAACGCCGCATGTGTGAATGGGCAACACGAGCAAGCTGTAGCAGTCACGCTGCCGCGTCGCTCACGCCACACAGAGGTAGTGTGTGTGAAACAGGCCTTAGACTTGAGCCTAGACATTGCCTTCTTTTCTGCATACAGCAGCTTCACGAATGCCTGTCACATTGCACGGTTTCCCTTTTCTTCACACAGTAAATGACCTTTAAAGTTAGAAAGAAAACTGAACATAGAAAGTCTGGAAAGTTTTTACAAAATGTTTTTTTGGGTTTTTTTTCCTGTTAATGGGCTACAATAGTGGCGTAATGACACTAGCACTCAACTGGTGTGAGCTATTAGCTTATTCTTAATGTAGGGCTACTTTGTTTTTCAGCAATAACAAAACCAAACAGAAGACCTCACCTTTTTTTTTTTAAGGCAGAATGCCTTTTGCTTTTTTTCTTCAATGAATTAGAGGAACAGACAGACATAAATGAATCATTCTCCTAACCCTACATTATTTAGCGATTGTGTATGCTGTCAGCGAAGAGATCCTCTTGGTGTGTGTTGTGTTGTATTTCTGTTTTGTAAGAAGTTTACCGCACTCGCTCGGTTAATCTCGGAGTCATCTGTCATCGAAACCGATTGGGGCTTTTTGCAACGTGTCAACATCGCTGGTATTAAACCGTAATGTGCCGTTGTACGTGTCCCAACATGCAGGTGACCTGTTGAGAAGACCGGGCTTCGCTTATCGACAGATGTAACATATGTAGCGGGCTCACAAAACATGTGATGTAAACCACATTATAGTATTGTAATGATCTAACACATAAACCTCACTAATCAACTAGTCGGCTGTTGGAGGACTAATGGAAATGTCAGTCCGTCCATAATGGCGGGAGATTAGCATGGCTAAATACATCAGCGGTATGCTGGAGGCTAATACCAGGCACGGACATGAAACTTATTGGGATGCAGATCTGCAACCTTTTAACGTCTCTGTCTGAAACTTGATCTCATTCGCTGTGTCTCTCTTCCCGTCTGTACCATATTGTGTGGTTTTCCTCTGAGGTAATCGTGTTCTTCAAATAAAACCTCCATCTGTTAGCTGTGTGTGTGTGTGTGTGTGTGTGTGTGTGTGTGTGTGTGTGTGTGTGTGTGTGTGTGTGTGTGTGTGTGTGT
>JAOUQW010023613.1:0-11725 GCA_028565825.1 Olivaichthys viedmensis
GCTGCCTCAGGGAAAAAACTGTTGCAGAGTCTGGTGGTGGTGGCACGGATGCTCCGGTACCTTCTGCCAGACGGTAGCAGGGTGAAGAGTTCATGAGAGGGGTGGGAGGAGTCATCAGTTGTAAAGTGCCTACACATGTGATTTCTTAAGGCCATTTTTTACACCAGCCACGGTAAGAGCGGGGTATGGTGCGGTGCGAGAACTGTAGTGGCCAATACGTTTCCATGTTAGTCAATGTGCCATTTTATACCGAACTCGTGCGCGCGCGCGACGGTGTGGTTGGCGTGTGTATCAAGCGTGCTTTTTCGCCCGAGTCCTATTTCTTCTGCGTGGTTTCTAGCTAGAAACAATACAGAATACAATATTCCTGCTATATTTTGCAGTGTGTGGCCATAATCTAAACAGCACATTTTTCAGCCTGTAGGGCCTCCGGCCTCGGTTAAAATACAAATTTTGGGAACGTTCTAACTGCCACAGAGGGTAGAAATGAAAACCTTATTGGATTAACGAAATTTGTGATCATGTACAGTGGTAATGCATGTTTATAAAGATCTGACCATCAGTACATATATTTGCACATTATATTTACTAAAAAAACAAAAACAAATGAATGCTCCATGCCCAGCATACTTGACGCGCAAGTGTTGTAAAATGAACAGTGTTGCTGAATTTATTTATTTTTTTAACATTTTCCATATGTTAACAATAACTGTTCTATCTGAAGGCCTTTGCTGATTAAATTTATTGCAGTTTAGGCAAAACATTTTGTGGCTTAAAAAAGACAAAGCTTCCGAATACTAAATAGAGAAACGAATAACGAACTAATACAAACTAACGAACGAATACTCAAGTATTCAAATTATTCGGGCCAGCCCTACTAAACACCGACTCCAAAGGAAACAGCTCTTTTGGCATTGACTTGTAAGAGAAACGCTGCTTCAACCAACTGACAGGAAATATATATTTTATTGGCCGAGTAGCGGAGATAACGTTACATTGTTTTATTTTCTTTACATGCAGCTTACTAAATTAGACGATCTTTGAGTATATTGTTGACATCACTATTAATGTTTGAATTTAACAAACCACTCGTGTACCAACACACCTAAAATTATGTTCTATGTCTTTTATATTTTCTAGATTAGTAGTACTGCATACGTTTAGGTCATAGTATGCGATTTGAGACTTAGATAGGGTGTCCAAGACGCAACGTTAAAGCTCCAACTGGTTTCCTCCCCCCTTCACAGGTCACATTGCCCAATCACTGCGAAGGGCGGCTAATTCAGACACTTCGATTTTGGAAAGTAACTTTTCTGATCTGCATCGATCCGACTTTGGAGCACCAGAAGCCTGTTTGAAATGAAGAATTAATCTCTTCATCAGCGGTGTTAAACAACGACGACTTCTGACTTTGTGTTGTGATTTTTTTTCGTTGTGTCCGACAGAAACAGAGAAGTGGATCTAAAACATTTAGTGTCTTTTCCCCAACCACAATTTTCTCAGTCCAGTGAGCCTGTGAACCTTCTGCACATATGTTAAGTGAGCTTGACTGGTATAAACATGTGATACAAATGCACACTAAGCATTGATCAAAAACCAGTTTTCCCTAATTCCTAATATAAAGCAGGCTGGCATATCATGCATGCTAATATTTTATTAAATAACATGCTCTTGTGTCAAATTCCTTTTCTTCTGCTGACAATTACTATTCTTTCTGTTTAACCATGCAATTAATGGCGTGGTAGGGAAGAGAGTAACCATTTAGCTGGCTTTCACATCACAAATGACCTCCAGAATTTATCTTTCTCTTGTAAAAGTGGATTGTTAGAAAATGTGCTATCAGAAAAAGCTTATGGAGTAAGAGTGTCAGGCCAGTGTCCATACAAAGCTTGGGTTAAATGGTTGAAGAGGATTGTTTTGGGTCAGATGTGCTCTCTAAGAGGAAACCTTTTGACTGTAAGAGATTTGCTTTACTCTATGACAACCATTCTTCTTTATTGAAAATGACTTCTTTTTTTGTCTCTTTTTTTTCCATTCTTTTTTTATTGTTTGTCTTTCCATTTTTGGGCAGTAGCTGTTTTGTCTCTTTTATCTCTCATCTGGGCTACATTCTCTGTAGATAAGAGGTTAAGCAGTCAATTTGGGTTCTAAGTAAAATGTTAATTTTTTTTTCTGGTTCTAAATCCCAGATTTTGATTGGAACTACTTCTGGCTGTGGAGTCGTTTTGTGGATTACCTGCAGTGCGTGTTGGCATTCACACTTCTGACTGCATATGTTACATACTTGCTGCTGGACTCGGTGGTGTTTGTGGAAACACTGGGTTTTTTGGCTGTATTCACAGAGGCCATGCTGGGCACTCCACAACTCTACTGCAACTACCAAAATAAATCTACTGAAGGCATGAGGTAGGTGGAAACACTCACTCTATATTTCCTTTCACTTTTTAAATATTTGTGCTATTCATGTGTTGTTCTTTCATTTTATCTGCTGTGCTCAATTAGTCTCTCTTTAATAAAACTTATTTTCATCCTATAAACTAGCAGAGAGCAAGTGTAGTCAGGTTCCTAAAACTCAATAACATTCAGATTAGTGTGTCTCCTCACCATCAAATTACCACTGGATCCAGTATCCGTTGGAGTTTACTGTGCTTTTCTTATTTTTCAGGCAAAAAAGCTTCTTGAAATGTGTAAAGTTGTAAGTTAGAATTATCTTTTACTTAAATTAGAATTAGCAGAACGTCAATCATTCCAGGAATCCTGTGTGTCTTTTTTTAAGAAGAAAGGTGTTCAGTACATTTCAGGGTAGAGTTCTACACTTCAAGCTCCAAAACATCCCATAAAATTTCGGTGATGTTTAGATCTGGTAACTTGGGAAGATTTGGGGAAGTCATTTGCGCCGTTTCCCACATAGGTATATCTGGGCAGATCGACTACAGGCACATGTACCCTGCTAAGCTCTGCGTCTTTCACGGAGGCCCATCATAGATATTTAACACCCCTGGTTAGGTTCAATCCTTCATTGAGGATTTGGACTCGAGAACCAAGGGCAAACAGCTTCATTTGGAATAAGCGGTGAAATTGTTCCGTAATGAGACCAGCTGATCTTATTTTAATGTTCTTATTAACTATAACAGTCTACAGAAAGTATTTGACAGAATAAATTTGTTTTCTTTGCCCAACTTGTTGACAAACTTTTACCAAAGGGCAGCATGATTAAGGTTATAGGTTACAAAATCTTTGGTTAATGTATATTCACACAGCCGCTATGCTGTGATGTGGAATTGTTCAAGGTTGAAGTACAGAAAAGACCACATTTTAGGATTAGTGATCCTAATTGTCTCTTCAGTTGTTGGGGGGGGGGTCGTTGTTATGTTCAGGCCAACAACGATTTCATGCCATCTTGATTTAATCTATATTGGACAAAACATGCAATGTATGAAATTAATCGTGTACAGCTTGAGGTGTTTATGCGCATTTGATTTTGCTGTTTTAGTTGATGAACTTCCTTTTTAGGCAGTCAATACACTGGTGCAGCATTTATTAAATGACTGAGTTAGACACAAGGTTGAAGATCTTGACGTAAATTAAAGCAGGTAATGACACGAATCAAACACAGTAATGCCTCTAAAGTATTTCTTCAAGAGTTAGAAGGAGGTGGCCAGGCCAGGTTTCCTTCTGTGCCCGTGGAGTGCTTATATTAATACTCTTCCCTTTAGAGTGACTGATTAAGGTCTCCCCAGATAAGTTAGGAATATTTATCATTGTACATGGCTCACTGATGGGTATGGATATCAATCTCATTAATGTGTATGGACCTAATGATGACACCAGAATTTTATGACAGCTTTTTAAGAAGCCTCTTTTTCAGGCAAATTACTCATTGGTAGAGACTTCAACGGCACGCTCGATCCCTCATTAGACAAATCATCAGGCACAGATGCTACTCATACACACAGTAGAAAAAGGTTACATGACTTCACGAAAGCTTTAAATCTGTGACCCTTGGAGGAGGAAATATCAAGGAAAATCTCCTGCTGCTCATGTGCCACAAAATCATACTCAAGAAGTTCAACATCCCTTTATGAATAGTGTGGAAGGATTAAATTTTTCGTGGGATTACAGTTACAGCTAATCTTAGTAATCTTATTGTTGGCTAATTACAACCCTATAGTTACTAAAGTAACTGAAGACATTAATAGATGGATAAATCTCCCTCTTTCTCTAATAGGCAGGATAAACATAATCAAAAGGAATATCCTTCTGAAATTTCTCTACTTATTTCAAGCAATCCCATTATTTGGAACAACAGACACTCTAGGCTTCACCATAACATTTACCATATCTACCCTATGAAAGGGGAGGCTTACCAATGTCCAATCTCAGCCCAAGTAGGGGCTTCACTTTACTGGTTCTCTCCTCCACCTCATTTACCATGGGTTCAGATTGAAATAAACTCTGTGAGAGAATAAAACAAAAGACACTCAACCCATTTATTAAAAACACCATTACTGTTTGGCATGTGGCACATGGCGCTTTTGGGGACATGCCGGTAATATCTCAATGTTCACCCATATATGGTAATTCAGTTTATCCCTGGTAAAAATTATGCTGGCTTTAAGCTCTGGAGATAATGTCCTCATGTCCTTTGAATAATTCAAAAGGAGATATGATATTCCACATACACATTTCTTCAAATATCTTCAGATTCAGAGCTTTATATACTCCAAGTCTCACTCCTTTAACCTCCCACCATTGTCAACCATAGAAGAAAGGGCAGCCAAAAATATATTTTTAAGAGGTCAGATCTCAGTCTTGTACAGACACCTGGCAAATACATCAAAAGAAACATCAAACCTTAAAAGACTAACGTGGAGCAATGACCTAAAAATTTAGATCACTGTGGATGAATGGAATGCCAGCTGCCTATACGTCTATACCCTTTCTATAAACACACGTTTTAAATTAACCCAGTACAACTGGTTGATGAGAATCGATATAACTCCCGAGAACATCAACATCCCAGACACGTGTACAACAAGGGACTTTATTACACTGTTTCTGGGATTGTGAAGTGAAACCTTTGGAAACAAATAATTGGAACTACTTCCAAAATTCTCTCCAAAGAAGAAATACCTTTATGTCCTAAACTATGTATCCTTGATGGGTGAAGGGAGTCTTGCCTTTATTTTATTGTCCATAGCTTTCTTTTCATTTAGCTAACAATCCTTCGACTTGTGTTCTTTAACACCAGAATGCTTTGTGACCTATACTCATTAGGAGAGATGTTGGGGAAGTTCTGGGAAGGGTGGGTTGAGATTTCTATTCAGATTGTAAAAAAGTCTAGTCTAGTCTACTTAATATTGTTGACGTTCTGATTGTTTATGCAATGGCAAGTCACAATGATGCTTTCCCTGGCGCACTCTTAAGTAAGTAAGTGTTGTCCAAATTGAGTCCAGAGTCAGGAGGAATTCGAGTCTTTCACATGGGAAGCAGAGAGAGGAAAGTGGAGCGGAGAGCGATTTGTCACATCCCGTGTGAAAAGCCCCTAAATTAGAAACGGTATTGTTGATCTGTTTTTACAGATGGATTTATATGGAGTTAAATGGAACCTTTAGTAATAACCTTGATTATTTTGTTGTTTTCTTTGTCGTCTTCTTCAGAGAGGTCTCGATGGATTAGGTTATAATTTTATTTGAGAACTAAGATTATTGAATGAACAGAAATGTTAAGAATTTGATTAGGTTAAAACATGGATGAAGGTATATACTGTAGATATATATTTTTTATTTTAGGGCGAATTAATCTGCCCCCCACTGACTCATGCCATAGGGTGTAGGGTGTATGGTGTAATGCCTACATTATGCACATGTAGTTCTTGTTATAAGGTACCCCTTAGAAATTCTGTTCCACTACCTCCTAATTTCCCTGCCCCAAACTGTTCACAAAATGTTTTTAATTAGGTTGCCCACCTATTATTTCTACCAGCCCACCCTAACATAGCACTCTACAGCCAGGCCTGAGTCCATCAATTCCGCACCTCACGCAACAGAAATAAAAGTCCATGGAAACTGCTGCTTAAGACTCATATTACATGTGTGGCTTGTCAGGTAGTGCTACGTTACCCAGCTAAATTTTAAACATGAACATTCTGGTAACCTACAAACAAAAATTTTACTGTTAATCAAAACTAAAGTAGTATCTGTTTTTCAAACTTTCATAGAACTGTTGTCCAGTAAAAGAAATCTTAGATTGCCTGAGAAGGATACTGTAAAGGATAATGTGATGCTGCCTTAATTTGGATAAAAAAAGGTACCCAAGAAAGCAGATGTCTACTGCTACCAAAAAGATTGGCAGCTGATCTGTGGATAGCTTTAGTCCATATCCAGAGCCTGTCCACATTATTTTATCTGCCTAGTTAAAGCTGCTGGATATAAGATTTGAATAGAAAAATGCTTTTGCGAGCTACTCATGAAAGAACATTTCGTAACATTGTGGCAGCGGGGGCGTGGCCTAGCATCAGCTGCTGTCGGAGAGGGCGGGCACAGCGAAGTAACAGGTGATCGCGTGAGTAGTCTCACCTGCGGATGATTTCCGGCTTCCTATTTATATGCCTGTTTTTCTCAGTAGGAAGCCGGAGAAGCGAGAGAGAGGAGCTCGTTTGTCGAAAGAAATTTAATCCCCTTTGATTTTATTTATTAAAGAACAGTTGACCATTTCATTTGAGAATGCTGAAAAGGGAAAACAATTAAAGCCAGCTCCGCTTCCCGCAATCCGTGCCTCTGCCTCCTAATTTCAGCCAAACTCATCACACATGGGTTGTGTTACGCCCTTATTCACCACGCGGATTTATTTGATGGCTGCGAGTGCCAAGTCAGTACACCTTGAGAGAATTCAAGACTGTGTCCCAAACTACGCACTAAGTAGTATGCCTAAATAGTAATTACATCATTGGTGTACTGACATACTATTTAGTACGTTTGAATGCGATTTAGAACAGCCCAAGTATTCACGACTTTGAGGATGCAATCATATGCTGCCGATCTCTCTGTCTTCTAGGTTATATAGAAGTGTTAGGCGAATTCAGCGTGACTGCTACATTTACCAAGTACTAGGGTAAAGAGCAAAACCTCTCACCTTCAACAAGACGTACTATGAGCTCGTAGGCTGTTTATGCATCACTGTCCTGAACGCCGATGCCGTGATGTAACTGCTCATTCTGCGGAACCAGAGCACAGCACACAGCCTATGGAATGAGCTAGCAACCTAATGTTAGCTAGCTAGCTAAAACACAAGCTGTTGTTGAAGGGAAAAGAGTTCTCTTTGCTGTAATTTCTCAGCACATTGGGCTTGCATACGGCCCCAGTACGAGTTTACTTGCTTTCTGTGGTGCTTTGTGCAGCACAGACGCCTATGGTAACGAGCTGTGGCTGATGATAGCAATCTGTGTTCTCTGTGTATTTTTTTATCTGATCTGTGCATTTTGTAATCTGATTTGATTTTTGTTCTACGGCCTGTCAAACACGCTCCATTTGCCACTAGCCGGCTAAAGTTACCACGCTAGCTAAAACACAGAGTAGAAAATAGACACAGATCACTTAAAAATATACACACTAAGGGCAAGCAGAAGCCTCGACTGACTCACTCTTGCCCAAAATAACCAAGTTTTAAGTAAAAAAAAATACAGGGAAATTTTCAATCACATCTTGTTAGCCATAACTGGGAAATTTAAAAAATCTCACAACAAGGTTAAATCGTCTAAATATCATTCACTAGATAGCCACCACATTAGAGAAAAAATAATGCCTTACCTGTTCAGAAAGAAAAAAGCTAAAACTCAATTACTCTTGAATCCTTTCTCTTATAGTATTAGACTGGACTCTGTTACTCTCTTTCTTCCCTGATTTACTTGCCTGCTTTCGCCTGTCACCGTACCTAAAGTTGGGGCGTGATGACATTTGATGTAACTGCGCTGGCGTATGACATGTCCAAAAACGGCCAAATCCGACCCGACAGCTCTCACTGTGAATTACTATTACAGGATCTCCAGGGTTACTCGACATCAATGATCCTGAATTGATTTCTGGGAACGGCATGGGTACAGCCTGATTTAGGTTTGGTTCTCAGTTTATTTCACTAAAACAGATCCTACCAAAGCAAGTATCTCATATACTCAAGTTCCCATATCTCACATGACCTTTTGTAGTACAATAGATTAATCATTGTGGTATATGGCTGCTTGAGAGTGGACCCTTTTGTGTTTCATTTGTTCTACCTCTATCAGTCTGAACTTGTTTTCTTTTTTATGATGATCAGTCTACAGGAAGAAAGATACCTGTTCAGACTAATTTAGGCTTACATAACAAAGATTGTGGCTCCATGCAGATTCACTTTCTGCAAAAACCATCAGTATAAACTCTTGATAGACAGCTCAGACTTGAAATGTGTGTGCTGTTTTGCTGCTTTCTTGTGGCAGTTCTCATTATTAGACTGATGCTCTCTCTCCATCCCACCCTGTGTCTGTCTGTCTCTAGCATCAAAATGGTGTTGATGTGGACAAGTGGAGACACCTTTAAGACTGGCTACTTCCTGCTTACTCAGGCTCCCATGCAGTTCTGGATCTGTGGATTGCTGCAGGTGTGTGTGGATATCGCCATCCTGTCACAGGTGTACTACTATAGCCGCTATCCCCAGAAACCTGCCTCACATATCACACACATCACCAGCGCCAAGGCACTTTAAACAACATGCACACAAATATAAGCAGCATGCACAGCAGGCATGGGCACACAAATTCTTAATTAATATATACTGTACACACAACATGGGAACAAATTCACGTATATATGTCTGCATGGATAAATTCATGTATGCCGTATATATGTTGATTTCACAGAGTGCAGCTGCTGTATAACAGTCAGAAGGTGGTTGAGGTTTTTTGTGTCCAAAGAGAAAACCACTTCCTTATGGTGACTTTGCTGAGGCTATAGAAAATTTTGTTACCATGTGAGAATTCTTTAAAAGATGTATATCAGGAACACATCTTAAACGTAGCACAGACATTTCTAATAGAAAGTACCATATATTTTTGTTAGTAGTTATTGTCACAGATTTTTTTTTCCATGAAATTGGATGGTGTATAGGATTGCAATGAAAGGTGAAAATGCTGCTCAAACGTCACATGTATTTCTTTCATTTGTTGGTAGAAACCCAAGATATTACTTTGAATTCATCAATGTAAATTATGGGATTCCTAATTTGTGTGAGTATCTTGTTTTGGTAGTGTTCAGTGATATCTAAACATTAACCATATAAAATTGCTTTTTATTCTTTTGGAATAGCTGGCTATGACACATTCAGATAGATACCTTTTCATGGACGTTCTGGCAATGATCATTTTGTTAAATTGGACTTTCTGAAATCAATTCTAAAATACGTACTTTTTTTATGACGTTGATAAGTGTTTTCTAGACTGGTCCGTGGGCCCAAATTTCTGTCTTCTCCCAGCTCCTGACATCTAAAACAAGCAATCAGGAACATGGTGGCCTGTTTGGGAAATAGTGGAACATGGTATACATTCTAGATCAAGGCTTTCTTTTTTCTTTTTTCTATTTTCTTTTTTATTATTACTTTTACCGGACATGTATTTTTATTTTTATTTTATTAACAAAAATTTGACTTTTTGTTTTTTCACTTGTGTATTCCTCCAAGGTGAACCTTTATCCGTCTCGTTTATCGGTCTTAATTTATATATTTTATATATGTTTGGTAATAAAGCATTTTATAAATGTATGTATATCTACTAGTAATTTGTGTTGAAGAAGCATGCCATTGTAACTCACTGACCTACTGTATATTCATAGGTTTCAGAAGTCAGAAAATAATTTTGTTTAGCCAAACGTCTGCTGTCACCAAACGATTTTTAATCTGTTTTTTTCCCCCCTGCCTAATTAAAATATATATATATATTATGTTTGGGGGGGGTTTTGTTTGTTTTTTTCATTATGCACCAGTTATTTAAAAAAACTGCATGCTTATTTTATAGTTCACATCAACCTTTGTTTCAATATTTAAATAATAATGTTTTGGTGCAGCAGGTAGTGTTGGATCCTCACAACTCCGGGGTCTGGGGTTCAATCCTGAGGTCTGGTTACTGTATGTTCTCCTTGTGTCCGCATGGGTTTCCTCTAGGTACCCAGGTTTCTTTCTATCTTAGGTCAATTGGCTACTTTTAAATTGCCCCTAGTTGTGGATGTGTATGAGACGTCCTGGGATAGGCTCCAGATCCCCTCACCACGAAAAAGCGGTTACTGATTATTAATGAATTACCGTTGAATAGTTTTATGGGCCTAAATCCAAAAATAAGGATTAGATATAGATTGAGAATAGATTGATTGGTGCGAGTCTGCTTATATTGTACTAGTATTTGAACTACGTAACAAATCTCGGGCATAACAATATTAACAACATTGAGTATATTATAGAAAGAAAGCGACACTGGTCAATTGTTAATTACCATAATCATGGGTATATGTAATGTAATGTATCTGTAATGGCGGTATAAGCATGTAGACGCTATTTTTGTAGATCAACTTTTCAAATATGACACAGCTATTGCTAACCCAGTTTATTCAGTTACTGGTGTGGGATTAAAACAGAAAATTACACACAACACAAAATTGCTCAGAACAGCAGTGAAAATATAACATATATTAAAGTGGCAGTACGTATTTAATGTGCCATGGACCGAATAGGCTAAATGAATGAAAATAAAAAATATATAATCAAATCCAAACTGATGTAGCAAAGTGGTGTATTTAATGCACTTAGTCCACTAAAGAGGCTCTGTCGCTTTAAGAGAGGGCTGTCTGAGTGTTAAGTGGGGTGGATCCCTTAGTTGCTGTGAGCCAGGCAATGCGAGGGAAGACATTTGGCTCGAATAATACAAACCATGATGAGTTGCTTCAATGTGCAGTTGGTATATGTCCTGTTGTTGAGATAAACATTGGCAGTGTAGCTGTGTCCTGTTTATTAGACACAGGTAGTCAAGTCAGCACCATCACAGAGAGTTTCTTAAGGGAAAATCTGTGGGGGGGAGGGGATGAAGACATGGTTTCAACATCAGGTTGGTTAAGAATTACAACTACCAATGGGTTGGACATTCCATACCTGAGTTATCTCGATTTAGATGTTGAAACTATAGGCATTGACTTACCTTATTGGGGTTTCCTGGTGGTAAAAGAACGTCAGGGTTCTATTAGATAGTGTGTCTGCCTTTCTGTGTCTACATTTACGGCTAAGGGGTTTAGAGAAACATCAACAGGTTGTCCTGAGGTGCTACTGGAGCCTGTGAACTCTCCCTTACCTGGTGGCCTTGTGGTCGTCTTTGTCCTGGTGTCTTCATGTATTTCCAGTGCAGGTGGTGAATTTGTCACAGGAGAACGTGTGGCTTAAACCCAGGAGAAGACTTGGTACGTTACCGAAAGTTGATTTTGTTAGGTTTGGTGGCTCCTGTAAAGTTAAATTTCAGAGGTTTTCGGAAAGTGTTGAGCAGATCACTGTAGATAAAAGGGAAAACAGAGTGTCTGACACTGATTCACTGCCATTTCATAGAGTACAGCTGGGTGTTACCCCTGAGCAACAGGCCAAGTCAGGGGCTTTGTTGGGAAGGTATTCAGATATCTTTGCTTATGAGGATGAAGAACTACGGTATACTGATAAGGTTTGG
>JAOUQW010023634.1:0-11724 GCA_028565825.1 Olivaichthys viedmensis
ACAACTTGACAGTGGATGTGTTAAGTGACAATATTAACATTCCAATACAAGTCAAAGAAACAACCAGCTTTTAACAGCCACAGCACAGTGAAAGCTATCACGACGTGAAACGCGCCCATCCTCATTTTTGAGAATCTCTTTGGGAATTCTGCATGAAAATAAAGTTTTGTGTATTTTAGGGGTGAAGGAGATATCCAGTCAATCTTTCAGCGGATTTTGCAAGAGGTTAAGTCAGGTGATTTCTTCTTTTGAAATGGACTTGATTTTATTGTCCCTGCCTCTCTAGAAATGCTGAAATCAGATATGCCTTTAATAAAGTAAACGATGTCCTCTTCAATTGTTGTCATCTTTTTTACCAAATCCAATTTTATGGAATTTTTATAGTGATCATTAGGCTGCAGAGTTCAGTTGCGATCCAAGTCTTAATCCTTCATGTGTTCAGGAAAAAAAGTATTAGTTCATGGATCAGATGTGGTGCATTAGGGTTGGAGTTAGCAAGGGATGTCTCAAGGTTAGTGACCAATGGGTTATGAAAATAAACAAAATGTAGAAATCAGCTTATGAACTGGAAGACTCATTTCAATTTTCTATTTACTATTAGAACAATGCAGTTTAAAGCAGTCATTTTAGTTGCTTTTTGTAAGCCATTGTAGGCCATTGGAAACACTTAGAAATAATACACAAATAAAAGACAGCAATTTTAATAATTGTCTTTACAACACTCTCTGTATGTGCATATATTTGATAATGAACCTCCATTTTGATTCACATTAGATGCCTACCTACACCCTATATAAATTGTTTTTCATACTGTATGTAGTGTGAATTACAGTCAATTCAGTTAAAAGCACCATACAAGTAAAATTGAATTAACCAATAGACGTTGTCACAAAGCAGCAATTCAGAGGTGACGGTGGCCGGAGAAAAACTCCCTCAGATGGCATAAATTCCCTGAGGGGAAGTAAGTTTGAGAAGAACCAGACTCCAAAGGAAACCTGTCCTCTTCTGGGCAACAGCGGATCATTACAGTAAACAATCATGTGTAACGAAATCTGTTGAAAAGATACAGAATGAGCATACTGTGAATAGAAGTCTTGATATGAGCACAAGACAGAGTTTCATCATAGCAGCAGTTGTTGAGAAGTACAAGTCTCTAGGGTATACAGATGAGATGAGCCACTGCAGCAGGAAGATGAATCATAAGTGCAGATAACTCGAGACAAAAAAACCAGGAGGAACAACAGCAGAAGTAGAGCATCAGGATCATGCACCAGTGTCGTATCAGGTAGGTCTGGAGGAAAAAGAGAGCATGTAGTGATTACAGTGCAAGTGGGGACTCCAGCAGGTCTAGCTATGACTGCATAACTAAAAGCTAACACAGGCATGAGGGTACCCTGGTACATCAGTGTCCTGTCACCAAACCTGAGTAATTGCATGAGAGAGGGGGGCAACAGCATCAAAGCAATCCAGTTTACCAAAACTCCCTATGCCCATGAACCCCCAGACCTGCACCTTTACCTAGGAGAAGAGCTATTTAGCAAAATGCCTGACTAAACAAGTTGGCCGAGTCCCGAACATGAACAGGATGGCTGTTTCAGTTGGGGGGGGTGTGTAGGAAAAGGATCTGCTCCCTGCTGTAATTTTAATTATTAACTTTTCATAAACAGCGTAATAGTTGGTTGCTATGCATTTGGATGCGTCATGGTTGGTATGCAATCTGGTCTGAATGTTGTCCTTCCGAAGCCCTGGCGATCACTGCATTTTAAATGTGGTTTATCGTACCCAATGTGCAAAAGTTTTCTCTGGTACTGTGGGGCAAGACCATTTAGTGCTTTATAGCTTTATAGGTATTTTATAATCACAATTTTACAGGCAGTGTTGATAAAATAGGGGTAATATGATCAAACTTTCTGGTTCTAGTAAGGACTCTGGCTGCTGCATTTTAGACTAACTGGAGCTTATATATGCACCTACTGGAACATCCAGACAGCAAGGCGTTACAATAGTCCAAAGTCTGTGTGCCACTTTATCTAAGGCAGAAATATACCCTGGACAGGACACACACTTATTCGTACCTATTTAAAGTAGGCAATTCTCCTAGCAGCATGTTTTTGGGAAGTTGGAGGAAACTTCTTCGGTAACTGCTGGTCATGGTTGCAGTGGATCCAGACCTTATTCCAGGGACACTGGGCACGAGGCAGGAATACAACCTGAATGGAAGTTTAGAGCTACCAGCATGTTTGTGGGAGGAAACCTGCAAAAAAACTATCCTGAAAAAAACAAACCCTGAAGCTGTGAGGTACCAAAACTACGTGCTGCATTACCAGCAACTCCATTTATCATTTTGACTTTCATATTTCATTTTTAAAATTCACAACCTAAAAAACAGTGCTGAAAGTTTGTTTTCCGATTTTTTCGCCCTATAAAAATGGAATGATGAATACGTTTGTTTGTCCTACCTAGAGGTAATAAAGGCGTGAACTAGTTTTTCTGCATCATGTAACATTACCTTATTAGCTTATTTATTAGTGTAGCAATTTCTGAGAAGAAGGCTGTCCTAGTAATGTTATCTACATGAGCACTAAATAAGAAACTGTAGTCAATAGTTACACATGATTCAACTAAAAGGCCATCGATAGTTACTATATAATCAGAAAGCTTACTTCTAGTGGCTTGCGGCCCAAGTAATAGTACTTCCATCTTGTCTAAATTAAGTAGGAGGAAGTTACTCAGCATGCAGTCTGTGATGATCTTTACACATTCATCAATTTCATTAAGAGAGTGTCCATCATCTGGTTTAGCTTATAAATACAGCTGTCCTCAGCATAGCAGTGCAAGCTAAACTTCAGAATAATTGTTGCCCTTCAAGAGAATGGGCAAAAATTACTGTATAAAATAAACATCACACACAATAATTCTAAATGTCTATTCAAACAATAGGAGAAACTACTTACCTAACTAATAGAACAATAGCACAATTATTGGCTAAATGTGCAGTTTGAGGGATAAATGGACATATATTTACAGAGAACATTTTCGGTGAGACAGACTTCCATTACTAATTAGCCTCAAAGCCCCAGTGCAAAACTAAAGAAGCAAATGTCAGACACTAAACATGAGCATTTCACCGACTTCCTGAGAAGAAACCAGAGTGGTTTTTACCACATACACCAGTTGGCTTATCTTATTTCCTATTAATGCAAACTCTTTTGAACGGTTTTTGCACTAGCATATTTCATTGTGTATATACGAGGGTCACAGTTATCCAATGCAACATGAGGCCTCTACAAAAACTCAGCTCTGTGCCTGATTGACTTATAACAAAAGCAATAACAAAAAAAGGTTTGCTACAAAAATGTTCCAAGATAAATGTACACCTCTTTTTTTCCTAGTATAATAGAAAATACTAGCGCTGTACTATGATTCAGGTTCTGTTATACCTACCTGTACCAGTCACCAAAAATGCAAAAGTTAATATGGGTTAGAAAAGGTCCTGGAGAGTGCAGCTTAACACACTTTTCAATAACAGATCTCCTTAGGAATTGGTACAAAGAAGTAAGAGCTGGTATTTTGTTAAGCATTTAGAAAGGTGGGGTCAGTGATTTTAAGCCAGAATACTTTTTGAAATATTTGGTTCTCATCACATTCTAGCAACTGTCAATAAAATATATGTTCAGATGAAAAACTCTGGCCTCTCTGGCGCCGCAGGCTCTGTAAAGGGCAGAATAATGGGAACAATGTGGACCACCAACATCCAACTAATCAGAACAAGGAGGCATCTTTACTTGTTTGTCAGTCATGTTGCCTGTCAATTCAGAAAGCTTGCACTAACATTCAGGAGTTCTAGCCTAGCCAGCAGTATGCATGTGTTTTGGGGACGAGGCTTTGGAGGGGACACAGAAAGAAGGGACTGTATTTGTTTGAATTTTGAGTTACAAAGCAGCTTCAGTTTTATCCTTGTCAGAGTTGCGGTGGATCTGGAGCCTATTCCGTGAACACTGGGCGCAAGGCAGAAATACAAACTGGACGGAACTTCAGTTCATCACAGGTCAACAATCACACACAAGCCAATCCCCCTACCGGCATGTTTTTGGGAGGTGTTAGGAAACCAGATACCTGGAGGAAACCCACACTACCATATGTACCTGGTTGTCTCCATGTTCTGACCGATTAAAACTCCCACAATCTTTTTAAGCCATCGACACAGGCACCTCAGGATGTGTTAATGGACAGCTATGACATTTTGGAAAATAATCCTGCATTTACCTTGTTTGACAAGGTAAGGACACAGAGACCATGCATGAATGTAACTGCTTTTTAAAAAGGACTTCTTTCTATATAATGCACACTCAAAGCAGGCTATGTTGATGGGAGCCATGATAATCACTGTACACTTCACAGATGCAATATTTGTTTGAGTAAGTGTGGAAAAGTTTAGTGTCTGCTTTTGTAATAGTTTTGGTTAATAGATTGAACAAGTTTGGTGTTACTGTGGTGGGGGAGGGAGCGCTCCAGTCCTTTTCTAGACTTTTCCTCTCCTTAATAACACTGAATATATTTAATTGCATAAGATGGTATATTTGATTACATTAAATATATGAAAAGAACTTACATAAAAAAAAAAAGTAATATAATACTGGGACAGTGTGGAACAGTTTCAATCAGCATATGCTTTGAACATCAGTATCAGTATCACTATCAAGAACTTCATAATAATTTGCCCAGTATCAAGAACTGGGCAAATACTGTGGCTGTGTTTTTTTTAAATGATGACTCTTTACTAAGTCTTTCTCTTAATTGTTTTGTTAATGCTTAAAACACCTAAAAAAGTCTTTACAAAATAGCATTAAAGAGTGCAATATGGTGTCCCACAAGGTTCTGTTCTGTTCAGAACTGAGTCCTGCTTATGACGTTTAAAGCTCTGAATTGTTTGCCTCTGGTGTATCTTGCTTATCTTCTAAGACAGTACAGCTCATCCCTAGTGCTTCGCTCAGCTGAGGCAGGTCTACTGTTAATCTCGAGGATCACTCGCAGCTCAGTTGGTGGAAGATGTTTTGTCGCCCCTAAACTCTGGAATAGTGCTCCAGAGAACGTTAGGAACGCTCTATAGCTCTATAAGTGTTTTTAAATCCAGATTAAAAACATACTTGTTTCATTTAGCCCATTCATAGTTATTAGGATGTTTTATTTTGTTAAATAGACTTTTCATGACTTGTAGTACTAATACTATATTTATAGTCAATTCATTAGTGATTCTACATTAGTTCTTTAATGTGCTTTATCATAAATACTTTGTTTTGACGAAATACAATTTGTTAGGGTGATTTGGAAATGGAGATGGAAAAAAGACCCCCAAAAGCCCTTCCCATGCTTGGGGATCCTCCTGATGGCAGGTGTGTGTACACAAATGGACGGAATGGGACTAACATCACCTATTAGTTTCAGATTTACAAACACCAGTCGTTTTTAACACTTTTTTTCCCCACCTTGTTACTCTCAGGTCAAAATGAGCCGAATATAATCCCTGCAATAAAATTATGTTTTTATATTCATTACATTTTATTTTCATGTATTTATTGCTAAGCAGTAAATCCCATCTAAGACTACAGTCTCATTTTCATTTGGGCCCTGGATATTGACAACAAAGCAATAAAACCTAATAAGAATTTAAAACCGACTGCAAATTGAGATTAAATAAAGCATACATAGATTAAGATAAGTAGCCTCGAATAAAAAAAAATAAAACCTAAAGCCAGTCATATTTAAAAAAAAATAATCTAAGCCATATAAGAAAATCTGTAATCATTTAGATTAAATAAAGAGCAAATAAAACCTATAACCGATCAGAAAATAATAAAGAGTAATTTCAAATAACTAACTGGTACCAGACCATGAAGTTTCAATGAATTCTGAATTTCATTCCACTGATGAGGGGCAAAAATAGCCAGTGGCAAGTCCAGGATTTTAGACATGGGGTGGCAAAGGGGTGGGCAAGAGTACACTACGGGGTGGCACCACCTAATTAAGTGTATATGTGTATGACAAGGTTGCATTTGCAGAATATCTGATTTGTTCCTTGGTGCCAAATGAATGTCCACGTAATGGCATTACTGTATTGGCTTCATAGTTGCTCTATAGTTCCTAATACTCAAGCAATTTGGTCAAAACACCTACAATGTTACAATGATGATTTAAATCAACATAAGCTAGATATGATTTATTAAGCCTATATGAATTGTATAGGAGTAACAGACCTTTAAGGTCAGAATTGGTGTGGCAATTCAGGTGGCAAAGCTTATTTTCAGTGTGGAAGCCACCCTTTGCCACCCATGTGGCCATACCCCTGAAAATAGCAAACACTCTTTTTCCCAAGTTACCTCTACCTTTAGGGTTATCCAATCATTCAAGCGGGTACCATATTCAAAAAGGAAGATAAATATGTTGTCCTTATTCCCCATATAGCCTTTTACGCGGAAAACAAGAAAGTGCAATTGCCTATGGATGGCACCTGAAGGCCAACCCACTTTCCAATAGTCATTTTGTCATTCATAAAAAAAAAAATAAAAAAAACCCCAGCTATGAAACACTGGACTTAAAGGTTTTAGCACCTAAAACCTGAACCTAAAGGGTTTTTATTACAGTCAAACCCATAAAGTTTCGTGATGGAAAATTTTTGTATTTAGTATTGTTCCTCTTTAAATTGTAAATTGTAAATTGTGACCAGAACAGAACATAAGGGTTAGGGCAATTCCTTAAGCCACACTTATATACAAGGAACAAATACAGCAATGAATGAAAATGATGCTCCTACCTTTCCTATCGGTGGCACTCTGGAGCGGAGTGGAAGGCGAGAGGCTCTTCGCAGGCTCCTTGTTGTTGTTTTCCTTCATCACTGCAGAGCTTTTCTGCTTGCACTTGGGCGCGTCCAAAGATTTGAGTTTCTTGGCGTGCTTGGTGCCTTTGTAGTGGGACAGTGCTTGACTCTGAGAAAGAAACGATATCAAGAAGCAGAGGGAAACGGAGAAAAAGAGTTTGCAACATCAGTCATGGGTAAAGAAGCTGTGAGCCACAAACCGACTGTAGGAGTCACGGCTGGAAATGCGGCCACACTCACATCCCGATCGCATCAAAAGGAGAAAACAAAATCCATCTGCCTGTGGGGATGGAGGGACCGATGACAACAGGAAGCCCCTCTCAGAGCCTGGATGTTCATTTTTTAAGTTGGGCCAAGTCTGTCTTCAAAGGTTTCAACAGGGCAGGCTTTCTCAAACTCGTAAATCTCTCGTTGAACAGTCTTGGCAATTTGCAGGTTAACTGAAGGATCACATTTGAGTAAATGTTGGAAAGGAAAATTCAGCAAGGAGAGAAAGATGCTATAGAATTGAGGTGGTATGATATAAAAAAATTCACAATACTTAATATTATGGTTCTTCGTATAACAAAGTGTCTGGTTAAAACTTCTTATTTTCAAAGAGGGTGCCATATGCCATATAACACAGCAGCGAGAGGGCTATATCTGCATTTTGGGTGTGGTTGGTGCCTCAAGTGAGTGGACTTTTGTTTTAATAGTTCGAAGCAAGAAATAGTCACTGGAATAAAAAAAATTCACAGCATCACGTCTTTAAAAGTTATTAGGGAGTTTTGTTTGAAACAGTTAGTTGCGAGTAAACTTGGTTGGCCATTTGCAGTGTCAGTCAAACCGCATCTTCCTGTGAAAGTAGGCGGTTCTTGGCCTAAAGAAAGCTAGAAGTCTGGCTTGCGAGATTAGAACCTACTTAACTCTGCATATGTATTTAAATTCTCATTGTATTTAAATCCCCCCCCCAGCACAAAACACATAAAACACTAATCACACTATGTACACATCTGTACAAACCTCAAAACGTATAATAAATTCAATATTTTACTCTCAAACATATTCTCCTCCATCTAAGTTACTTCACATAGCACAAAAAGTTACTGCAATGAATCAGGAATGATGTGCATTTCCAGAATCTCTTCACATTTTCAACCTTGATATATGATTTTGTAATGAACTAGTGGACAGGTAGAGTGATAGGTTATAAAAAAAATTGCATTTCACAATATGCCATTTGGAAATTCAATGTTAAAGATGAGAGGAAGTACTACTATCTATTGTGTTTTTTACACATTTCCTAAATTGTCACAGCCCCGTGTAGGATGTCACCTTCATTTATGCCAGAAACCTTCACATAAATACGTCAGTTTATTGTCCATCTATGTAGCAAGGACCTGGGATTAATCATGTGGTGGCATTGGCACTATCATAAGCTTCTAACACCAAATGACATCTGAATTCACCTTCAGAGCGAGGATTATTATGATTTGCTTATGCGGAGACACTCAGTCGCCCTTGTTTACCTGACCGTGTTCTCCTGTCCTACTGTCTGACATGGCCCGTGGCAAAAAAGGAAGAATAAATAAGGATAAATAAGTCCTCCATCGGCTCGTTGACAAGCCAAGACAGGAGTGTTAACGGCACTCCACCTCGCTGACTGACATGCGGATGTCTGAACATGCACACACATAAATATTTCACATGCTCATTCCGTCCTCTCCTGACACCCTGCTCAGAATATATTTTAGTTTTTATCCCTGTATCATCTTAGATTTTAAAGGTTTTAATTAGAACAGTGAGGATTTTGTGCCAAAGAATAGCAGTGAAGTCCACGGTTCTCGAACTTAAACTTAAACTTAAAGTCTTGCACAGTTTGGGCTCCAACAAATTGATAATCAGCTGATGAGTTAAATGGAGTGTGTTTAAATGGTAAAAAAAGACTGAAACATTAATTTCAGAAATTTTTTTTTGCAGTTTTTGAGGTTCTCATATGATGACCACCACCACCATTACTTGCATAACACTTTATTGCACAATAATGTCGTCTAGACTCTACCCATTTACCCCTCAGAAAGTTTACTACGTCTATATACTATATATACTATACGCATGCTACATTCAAATGGAGTCGTGTGTTTACCGTATTTACAAGAAAATTCCATATGAATTCCCCACCCTTGTGGTATTCACAACTTCGGAAGTCGAAATTTTCTAAAAGTTCAGAGCTCACAAGCTGTGATGCAATGTTCACATTTCTTAATACGGAAGTCCGGTTTGAGGTCGATGCTAAGTTTAATTACAGTGTAATTTTAGTCATACATTTTAGTCTTTTTTTTTTTTTAGTAATTTACCATAACATATGAGGAAAATGTTGATATTCCCGATGGTTTTGTCTCATTTTCCCTGTCACTACGCCTTTACATTGGCCATATAACGGCTATGTGGTACCTAGCTAAAGCTTAGCCTCAGTCATTAGCTAGCTTATGCTCGGTGTCTATTGCAACATTCAAAAAAGGTCATGTGTTCACTGTTTACCACACGATTTCATATGCACAGCTCACTCTTGTGGTATTTTCACGAATTTAGTCTTTAGACTTTAGTCGACGTGTTGTGACGCAATGGTTATATTTCTCAAATGTCAGTTTGCGGTTAATGCTAAGTGTAATTACAATGTAATTTTAGTCGTATGAAGTCGTTTCTTGTGCTAGCTATCTAAACCCATTTTATTTCTCTTAAGTTCTGGTATTACTTTTACCCATTTACAGTTTTATCAGATTTTTTCATTCAAACTTTTGCAATTTTACACATTGCTACTGTAATCAAACATCACAAAAACTATGGTGCTAACTGAGTGAGCTGAGCTAATGAAGGCTACGCAATGCGTGACATGTTATCGTCCTTCTAGGATGATGGAACTCGATTTGAGGAAGATGGCTTGACAAAATTGTATTTGTTTTTGATTTAAAAAAACAAACAAAACCTGTATACCTCAAATCAAGTGTCGCTGTATGGTTGTTGTAAAATCACAGACCGCACATTTAATTTGTCTCTGCAACAGACTTATAGAGAAAGAAACCTGAAGTGTGAAATGAATGTCTCAGTGAACGTAATAAGCTTGCAATGCAATAAAAAATGCTTTGAAATGGAGATGGAAGTGAGAGACCCTACAGATTTATGCCATTTAGATTTGCAGGTGCGTCCTCTTAGCTGCATATTGCTATGAGAACGCTGATAACACCGAGACAAATGCGGAGACACAGAGGGTTGTGATGTGGATGGATGTTTTGTGTAATTTCAACCTCCATCAATCTTTCATTAAAGGCCCCATATGGAAGAACTGGTCTCACTGGAGAAGAGATTCTTCTTCAGCGAGTCTTTTACTAAGTTAAATAATGTCATCAATCAATCAAACAAGCAAATCCGAGCTACAGTCCCTGATGATTTATGTTTCGGGATGAATCAGTTTAACCGTTAATGAGTATCCTTTATAGTTTCCTTAAATATTGCATTATTTCAAATGCACACATAATGAAAAATTCCCCAAAAGTACAGATTAACAACATCCTTGCTCATAAAATGTTGAATGCTAAATTGTCATGAAAGTCAGATTTCATTTCCAAAGCCATGTCCCCAAACTGAAGCTCGGAGGCCCATTTAATTTTTGAAAAATGTGAGGAATAAAATAAGCAGGTGAAGGGATCGAGGTGGGTTTGATGAGGACAGGCTTCCTCGCGGCAATGCTGTGATTCGAATGCAAAATCTCCTCAAGGCTTTCACACTGAGCTGCAGCGACATGAATGATGGAAAAACACCAATGACGCTGACGATCCCTGATCACCCTCAGATGGATATAATAACTCAAATATAATACCTAAATCAGAATATATATCCACCCTAATAGAGGGATGCAGAGGAAATTGGGATTTTAATATAAAGTTCCTCTGGATTAAAGACCTCAGGTAAAACGATATCGCAGCAGGAGGAAGCGCTCATGAATTAAAAACAACACCGGAGAAATAAGAAGCAGGGGTATGGCTTTGGGAAGTTTGAGTTTGTGCGATGGCACGGATTTCTTTTTCTGCAGATCCTGCCTTTTTTGGTAAAACCTTCTCAGAAAGAGCATGCGCGCATCAATTAGTTTTACAGAGGCTCTAATAATAGCATGATGTATGATCCCGAAGCTCAGGGGGAAAAGGTGGAATTAGGCACAATGTGTTTGCCGTGCATGGTTTTACATGCAAACCCTGCCAGCAATTTTTCCATTTATTAATTTTTCCAGATGCTTTTATACAAAGCAGCTAACAGGTGGGGTAGAATCCAACCCAAGGATTCAGCTGAGCCGCTGAGGGTTAAAGGAATAGTTCGTCAAAAAATCTAATTTATATAATTTTCCCCCTTTACCCCAAATGTTGTCAATCAGCCAAGACACGTTTGGTGTCCGATGTTTGCTTCCGTAGTTAGCACTGGAGCTATAAGGCAAGTGTAGATAACAGTAGAAGTCTTTATAACCAAAAATCGTTTGTACATATCAGCCTCAAACCACATGTAGCTTTTCAGTAATGTAACACAGACATGCTGATGTGGTTTAGGAAACAGTGTGACTCACGTTATGGGGGCAGCTGCCTTTCTCCTGGAGTTTAAAGCTGGAATTGTATTTATGCATATGATAATATACTGTAGTTCCACGTTGAAGTTAAATTTTGTAAAAAAAAACAGACTAACGCGATTTTACAAAATCATTTATAAAAAAAACTGTGATAACGCCATTTAAACCAAATGACCCCATTTAATATTGTTCTGTTGTCCTGTTTAGCGTGCATTGCCCTGTGTATTTATTGTCCTGTGTATTTATTGCCCTGTGTATT
>JAOUQW010023663.1:0-11722 GCA_028565825.1 Olivaichthys viedmensis
ACAGCAGGGGGCAGATCCTTTTCCCACAAAGCCCCCCAGTTATGGAATAGTCTTCCTGTTAATGTTCGAGACTCAGGTACAGTCTCAATCTTTAAGTCTAGGCTGAAAACCTACTTGTTTAATCAGGCGTTTTGTTAAAAAGCTCTTCTTTTAGGTGAAGGTGCAGATTGTCATGATATCCCCGCCGCGGACTCCCGCTTATAGTGCGCACTGCAGTTCCCAGCGAGCCACGCACTTCCGTGTGTGTGTCACTTAACATGTGTTTTTGTTTTGTTTGATTCACGTGCCTTAGTTTTGGTTCTGTTCACGCCCCCTCCGGTTTCCTATTGGACATTCAGTGATTAATATCAATTATCCATTTATCGTTTGTATTTAAATACCCGCTGGTTTTAGTTTTGAATCGCAAAGTCTTGTCGTGTTTTCATACCATCATTCTAAGCGTTATTCTAATTCTAGTTTCTGTAATTTCCGTCTCGTGTTCCAGTGTCTGGTTCTTCCCGTGTCTTTGTTTGTTTGATCACATCATTGTTTGTGACTTCCTGGTCTTGACCTACGCCTGTGCCCGCACCACAAAATGGATTTGCCTACGATATGTTTGTCTGCCTGTATTCTGACCCCTGCTTTGCCTCCCGACAATGATTTATGGATTACCCCTGAAAATAAACACACCGAATATACGCACTTGCGTCCTGCCTCATATCCCGTGTTGCACGTTACAGTAGGTATTTCCCGCTTGTTTTGGATTTTTTTTTGAAGGGGGGGGGGGGGGGTATACTGGGCTTTACAAAGAAACTTCCAAATGTTGTGATGCTGTAATCATGAATTAGTTCTTCCATCATGTAATGCACTGATATTAGCACTGATGTAGCTTGGACATGGATGTGACACATGACAAGATCTCTTGTTACGCCACATTTAACAAGCTGATTGGCAGCCGCTAGGCAGTATTTGTTACTCATTTGCATGAAGAAATTCTCTCATTGCCTGCTTGCACCACTCTTGCTCCCACAATACTCTGTGCAAGGTTTTGCCTGTCTCCATAGGTAGAGAGTGGGAGGCAAGCGTAATGTTCATATTTATTAATAAGGTATTAATGTAATGCAACACTCACGTGTAAATGGTGAATACAGAATAAGTTAGAGTTAGAGTGCATCGAGACTGGGATCCCGCGGGACCCAACAAACTGGGGACCTGCGGGCGGGAGCAGGCAGTCAGATGTAAAGCTTGCGGGACAAAGAGAGATTACATTTCCAATAGTGTCCAGTAAAACTCCATTAAAAGTCTTAAAGTACAATGGACACATATCGGGTATCACAGGTTTGTGGATTAAGCCCATTTCATACCAGAACAGACGCTGCACATGCAGCACGCTGCAACCCCCCCACAATGCTTTTCATTTTACACTGGACGCTGCTTGCGTGCGTGAAGTGCATGGGGCCATGGAGCATTTATTTCTGTGTTTTCATTCACAGGTTTAGTAAATACAATGTGTCACATTATTAGGGGCGCAGGCAGGACACAGGTGCAAGCCGTGTTAACTCTGAACATTTATTATACAATGGAAACACGAACTACAGATGACACATAACATTGAACAATCAGGAACAAACTGGACGGGAACAGGAGGGCTTCTTGAACACTTACAGACAAACGACACGCAGGTGGGAACAATCACATCACAAGACAGGGAAACACAAAACATCAACAAAGAGCGCGTGGCGCTCGTCGCCGTAGCGACCACCACGCTTGGTCACGCGCACTGCAGTGCGAGCCAGCGTGTAAGTAACATAATGTGCAAATATCTGTACTGACCATCAGTTTATTATGGACAGGCATTGCCACTGTGTATGATCACATAAAGTTAATCCAGTGAGATTTTCACTCCACTCTGTGGCAGTTGGAACTTTCACGAAGTTTGAATTTTAATTAATATTAGAAAATATTGCACACGGTTACAAACAAAAATAACTGTGGGAGCGTGCGGGATTGGTCAGAATTTCTGTGGCAGCGGGTGGGATTGGTGAAGAGTGTCGGCAGGAGCGGGTGGGATGAGTCAGAATTACTTCGGGACCGGGCAGAAGAGGGATTAAAAAATCAGTCCTGCGCACGCCACTAAACTAACTTAAATTCGAATTAGCAAAAAAATACACACACCTAAGATCATCTAAGATGAGGAAAGAGCTTACTATTCACTCTGTCAGTGAAAAAGGCTAGGCAGATCATATTGGTAATTTTAACTAAGCATACTAAAATAGACTATGCCTATCAAAAAATGTAGATGTGGATTGCGGGCAATGCTTTAATTCAACTGCACATAATTACTGTTATTATGATACTGTTATTATCTGAGCTTTATACTTTTATCTGGTTGCTCATTAAGTTTGGTCAAAAAGCCTTCCTTTCTTACCCACTGCACAATGAATTAGTCATTTTAGAGTGTGCTCATATATTCCGACTTACACCTGGACCACAGGTGAAACATTCAAGTGTCACGGTTTAGTTGCGTTGAGGCAGGACACAGGCGCAAGCCGATTCAACCAAACATACATTTATTTCAAACAGCTAACTAAACTTACACACACACACTGCAACACGGAACATCAAACAATTATCAACGAAAGACAGGGCAGGACTGGAACACAGGGATATTTGTAGGGGTGACAAACGAGGAACAGCTGGTAACACTTAACGTGACTCACATGACAGGAACAGACAGTCAACACAGAGCACGTGGCGCTCGTTGCCATGGCGACCACCACAGTTCCTCACACACACAGTCGAGCATTTGACATTAAGAGCAGTGAGGAAGCGAGGGTGGAGAATGGAAATTGAAGTGCAAATCTTTTCAAGAACACATAATGTCTCATGCTTTTACAGGCTTTTGTGCTTATTCAAATGGATTTCAGGAACAAAGTGATATAACACTATACCCACTACACTCTTTCTCACCAATGTAAGTTACAAAAATAAATACATATATATGCAAAGTGCTTTTCAAACTGTCATGATCGTCTGTTCTCTGTGGATTATGTAGATTACTGCTGGACCAAAAGAACTGATCAAGCATATCAAGCCCTCCCATAGAGGACAGAAAATGTTTCATGGTTGTAGAGAACACTAAACTCTGCACACTGAACACTCAGATCATTAATGTTCCTGTAACTAACATTATTAATGGCATTATTTAATATCAATAAACCATAAACTTCAGCATTTAGTAATGTAAGTGATCTAGTAACGTTAACAAAGTAATTAGCTATTGTATTAAATTGATGTTTGAATATTAATTAAATAATGAACACCTGCACTAACTAATGTTTAATCCACCCCCCTACAATGACTAATTATTAATTTATTCCTTCATTAATAATGCATTAATAATGCCTATGATTACTAGCTAATCACAGAACTGAGCTTAATCATATTTCTGTTAATGGTGCTTATGTAATCTTACTACAATGTTACTACATAGATCAACAGCCCGAATTCTGAGCTAGCAATAAATTCATCTGAACACTCGGTCACTCAGATCATTCCACCATGCACGGTTAAGAGTCAGAGGACAGATATTGAAGATCTGCTCACCCATAAAATATACTGTATGTCACAGTATATACAAAGGTAAAGGAAGAATTCAGAAGAAAAACAAGACAATTACAAAAAGTCCCAAAAACTAAACTAAACTAAAATACAACAATAACAACAACAACAACAACTATTATTATTATTATTAATAAAATAACATTTATAAGAACTAAAAAGTTAAAGAAGCCTAAATAAGATACTGATAAGCAGAACTCTCTGAATAATGTAAAATTTAAATATTCAGTAGTTCTACAATGCTTAACATAAGTGAGGAGCAAGTCCACCAAAACATGTAATTTCCAGGGTTTTGTATTTGAAGCGTAGAATGCCAGCTTTTATTTTGAGGGTATTTATATGCAAATTGGGTGAACTAATTCACAGACCTTTTTAAAAATACTTGAAGTAGTGGAGTTGAATAATGAGTTTTATCCCAAGGCACAAAATGACACTCCTCATCACTCAACAGTATAAATCTAAGAAGCTCACATCCATTTGTGAGTTAGACATTGGACATCCATACACTTGGATCTCCGATCATCAACTTCAGAGACATGTTTTTGACTCTAACTCTGACTGATCCCGTGTTGATCTCAGTCAGTCTCTACCATTGCAAGACGAAGACGTATGAGAACTTCTGGACCTCCAGTGCGATCTGCACTGAAGAATTGTGGACATTGAGTCATAAGGCTTTCTCCACAATCTCTGGACAAGCTGACTCAATTAATGCCATGGCTGGACCTTCGGCGCGTTTTACGCTGAAATCTGCCCACACAGAGTCATAAAACTTATTCCGCAATCTCAGAACACGGCTAGACGTTCAGAACGATCTCTGTGGTACTGCACACACATTGAGTCAAAAGACTCTCTCTCTGTGATCTCGACTGATGCCACGGCCGACTGGACTAAAGTAACGGCACTGATCAAGACCAACCAAGTCACCAACCAAGGAGACACTATCGGAACGTAACTATAAAGCTTCTCTACATACCCTCTTCAATGTTGGCATGGTAATTTAGCATTGAGTCATAAAGCTTTCTCCATGATCTCTGAACAAGCTGACTCAATTAATGCCACGGCTGGACCTTCGGCGCATTTTACGCTGAAATCTGTTCACACAGTCATAAAACTTCTTCCGCAATCTCTGGACATGGCTAGACGTTCAACACGATCTCTGTTGCACTGCACACACACTGAGTCAAAAGACTCAATCTTCAATGTTGGCATGGTAGTTTAGCTATAATTAGTTAATTAAGTAGATCCACTGTTGTTTAAAGGAAACTTCTTTGTCAGAATAACCACTGCTGTTGACCCACTTTACAAAACATTATCTGAATCGTTGCCTACACTGTCTCAGTGTATGTTTGCCATCCAGCTCCATTTTGTAAGTTATCCAATTGTCCCATCTGTCGAATTCACTACATTTGTAAATATTTTCCATCCATATATATTTTGTATTATATCAATGCTTACATTTCTCATTATTATTACACTTTGTGTGTGTTACTCGTGTGTGTTTCTCTATTGTCACAAATGACTTCAACAAACTATCAAAGGATTCACTAAATTTGAGCAATCACATTTCCGTCAGATATTAAGCAAATTATTAATATTTCTTGTATATGTAACCATCATCAAGTTGTATCTCATTCCGAGATGATTTTGTCCACTGGACTGGTGCCCTGTTTAATATTATTATTATTATTATTAATAATAATAATAATAATAATATTAATTTCTAATACATTAATGAATAGTAATAATTTACCCACATCTCCGACAGTGCTTAGTCTTTTATCTCTAGCAAACACTGACTGACACAAACACACACACACACATGCACACACGCACACACACACAGTAATTCTCCTTTGGCTAATCGTTACCATTTTCATCACCTACTAGTCTCTCCTCTGACCCCTTGATGTATTCTGTCACCTATCCTTCAATTTTCAATTATCCCAGTATGGATAACACACACACAGCCATGGACCATCAGTTTCATTGCTTATTTTCTATTCCTCTATTTTACATGGGAAAGTAAGGAAGACCTGATTCAGAAGTTTGGACCATGCATCCATGCGCTCAGTCACACACACACATGGACACAAATCAATAGCAAACTTCAGTCATGACCACAAATTATTGCATTAGACTACAAAGGGAATGATGCAAAATTTATTTCTACTGGTCTCATGTTTAATGAATTTAGAACACATATTTTTATATGAATATAAACCTATTCATATTTTTTTTCACATTTATTTATGTATTATTTAATTTAATTTAAATGCATCTAAGAATATTCATACTAACTGGTAATGCTAAATAAAATAAAGGAATCTAAGTGAAGCATCATGTGGCGAGTCAGCTGACTCACTTCCGTGTTTGCAATCACCCTGCTTCTGATCACACACACCTGTCCTTTGTCACCATCACTCAGGATTACACGCACCTGTTTCCCATCAGTATTCCCTATATCTACCTCAGTCCCACAAGCACTCATTGCTAAGTTTTGCTCCAGATGGCCTGTGACAATCCATTAAGCATTTCTTCTACGAATAGTCGTGTATGACCTACCTAAATACCCACCTTGTCTGTGCCTCCGATATCCCGTCCGCTGATCGCCCGACCTACTGCCTGCCCCCCGTTTATGACCCAGCCTAGCCCTCTCAACTTGTTTGCCCCGTGCACTCCCGCCGGGAGCCTGCACTTGCATCCTCCTTGTTCCGAGCCTGACAGAAAACTTAGCCTCACCATGGATGCAGCGAGCTATGCCGCACTCAGCCAAGGGATGGCAAGGCAGCAACAGCAGCTCGACGCCATCACCGATGTCCTCGCAGCCGCCACCCCCCCGCAGCCGCAACCTCTGTCTGTAGCGCCTCCGAGCATGCCACAGCGGCCACTCGTCATGCAGCCGGAGAAGTATCATGGCAACCCCGAGACATGCCAGGGGTTTCTGCTGCAGTGTGCACTCTACCTCAAGGCGAGGGGACTCAGTGACAATGATAAGGTGACGCAGCTGGTCTCCGTGCTCACCGGCAAGGCTTTGAAGTGGGACACCGCCATCTGGAACAGCGGAGGACAGGGCATTCAGTCCTACCTGGACTTCATCCGCCGGTTCCAGACGGTGTTAGATCACCCCTTCGAGGGGTAGGAAGCCGGATAACATCTCCTCGCCCTAAAACAAGGCTCCCGCACCACGGCAGAGTACGCCTTGTGCCTGCGGAGTGTAGAGACTGCCTCATTACCTGGGCGACCACACAGCGGTCGCAACAGGACACCCTGGGGTGGACAAAACCCACCAGCTCCTTGCCGCGGAGTATTGGTGGGAGGCCATGTTTACGGACATACAGCGGTTTGTCCACTCATGTGCCATCTGCATCCCCGCGCCAAAGTTCCCCGCACCATGCCCGCTGGCAAACGAATGCCCCTGCCCGTCGCCTGGTGCCCCTGGTCTCATGTGGTGGTAGATTTCCTCACCGATCTGCCGCCGTCCGACAGCATACTGGTCATCGACGCTTCTCAAAGTCCCTCCGCCTGATCCCCCTTCAAGCAGGTGTTCCACTGCTCTGGACATTGTGTCAGAAAACTGGGAGTGTCTGTCAGTCTCACGTCTGGGTACCACCCGCAGGCCAATGGCCAGGTGGAGAGAGCCAACCAGGAGATCGGACGGTTCTTGAGGACCTTCTGCGCAGAAAACCAGGTCGGATTGGGCCCACTTTCTCCCATGGACCGAGTATGCCCAGAACTCCCTTCCCCACACCACAACACACCTCACTCCTTTCCAGTGTGTCCTGGGGTACCATCCCCCACTGCTCCCATTGAACGCGGCCGAGACCAACACCCCCATGGTTGATGAATGGTTCAGGCACGCGGAAGAAGTCTAGGGAGAGACACACCAGCGCATAGATTCGGCCATGGGAAGGACCAAGGAATTTGTGGATTGACACTGAGCAGACACCCCAATCTACAACTCAGGAGACCGCATGTGGCTTTCCATACGGGACTTCCAGGTCCGTCAAGGTTGCAGAAAGATGCAGGACAGGTACATTGGGCCATTCAAAGTGATCAGTTGGGTCAATGAGGTGGCACTGCCGTGACAGTATCCCCTTTTGTCTCACGTTCTACGTCTCACTGCCGGAGCTCAGTCACTCTCCCCATCTCTTTCCCGGATCAGGTTCCAAACTGCCGTGCCACACACCAGTCAGGGTTGCCCCCATGGATGCCCTCGTTTAGTTCCCAGAGTGTGCTCTTTGGGGGAGGTTCTGTCAAATTCACACCTATCAGCCAAGACTGCGTTTCCCAGAATCCCCCGCTCACATTCACATCATGCGGCAAGTCAGCCGACTCACTTCCGTGTTCGCAATCACCCAGCTTCTGATCACACGCCCCTGTCCCTTATCACCATCACTCAGGTTTACACGCACCAGTTTCCCATCAGTATATCCCCTATATCTATCTCAGTTTCATTAGCACTCATTGCTAAGTTTTGTTCCAAATGACCTGTGAAAAGTGTTTCTTCTGCAATTGCCCGTGTATGACCTTGGACCGGACTACCCAACTACCCACCTTGCCTATGCCTCCGATATCCTGTCTGCCAATCGCCCGAGCTACTGCCTCCCCCCCCCGGTTACAACCCAGCCTAGCCCTCTCAACTTGTCTGCCCCGTGCACTCCCACCGGGATCCTGCACTTGCATCCTCCTTGTTCCTAACAAAGAGGAAATTGTTTTTTCTGCTATTGACACACAACAGAACATATAAGAAAGAGTCATGGGGTAGAGCAAAAGAAAGAGGAAGCAAGGAAGCACAAGAGAGAAAGAAAAGCGAGAAAAATGGTGAAGAAAGCAGATCCTGTCATTCTGTAAATGCTTCACACACAGCAGTACAAAAGCAAGCCAGTTATCACAAAGCACCAGCACAGCCTTGGCCTTTTGCAATATCCCCTTGCTTCCCTTCTCTCTCTCTCAATAGCCAAATAATTCTGTGTGTGTGAGTCACTTTTGCTTTGTGTGAATACCAAGTGAACCATGTTGAATACATAGATGAAGCAATGCCTATGAATGTGCATGTGTAATTGTGTATGTGTTGGGGCATGTGTGTGTGTATGAAATAGTGTGTGTATGTGATTATTAATGGCAATAAATGGCAATTAATATCCTCATGTTAATACAATATAATTGTCACGATGTGTTTCCGGGGGTGCGCGGACGCAAGCACGAAGCCACTTTTAACATCAAACATATTTATTTAGAAACATAAAAGGTTTAACATACTAGACTAAGCACACCGCGACAAGTTTGCTGACACACAAACAACAGGAGACAATACAGGACGGACACAGACGGGTATTTAAACACTTAGAAATCAACGAACGAACAAGGAACAGCTGGGAACACTAAACATGACTCACGTGACACAGACGAGCGAACACAACATAAACATACGCGCATGGTGCGCCGTTGCCGTAGCTACCGCTACGCTATGTTACGCGCACCACCGTGCGCGTGACAGAGCCCCGCCTCTACGGCGCTGCACCCGGGGACCACCCACCGCGGTGTCTGAAGGCCGAGTGGCTTTGCCACTCCCGAAGCGCGGGGGCAGAGTGCTGACGTCCTCGGCGGCGGCGTCGATGGACACCCGGGGGCCACCCACCGCGGTGTCTGGAGGCGGAGTGGCTTTGCCACTTCCGAAGCGCGGGGGCAGGGCGCTGACGTCCTCGGCAGCAGCGTCGACGGACACCCGGGGGCCACCCACTGTGGTGTCCGAGCGCGGAGTGTTGTCGCCTTCCCCCAAGGAAAGACCCCAAAAAAGCGCCGTCAGCCAGTCCACGTCTTGCTCGGGGTTCGGAGGAACGAAGCCCGGGGGCGGCGCTATGACGGCCTCCTCTTGCTCGGGGGGCGGAGGAACGTCGCCGTCCCTGAAGCCCGGGGGCGGCGCTATGACATCCTCCCTGGGGGCTGGAGGCCGGGCAGAGTCGGACACCCGGGGGCCACGCCTCCTGCGGCTTCCGAGGTCTCGGCCACGCCTCCCGTGCCGTCCGAGTGCTCGGTCGCGCCTCCTGCGGTGTAAGGGACGGCCTCGGCCACGCCTCCTGCGGCGTCCGAGGGCTTGGTCACGCCTCCCGCGGCGTCCGAGGGCTCGGCCACGCCTCTCGCGGCGTCCGAAGGCTTGGTCACGCCTCCTGCGGCGTCCGAGGGCTCAGTCATGCCTCCTGCAGCGTCAGGGGCCTCGCCCACGCCTACTGCGGCGTCCGGGACGGCCTCGGCCACGTGCGGCGTCCGGGACGGCCTCGGCCACGCCTACTGCGGCGTCCGGGACGGCCTCGGCCACGCCTATTGCAGCGCCCGCGGGCTCGGCCACGCCTCCTTCGGCGTCCGGGACGGCCTCGGCCACACCTCCTGCGGCCGTTACTAGCCCGCCCAAAAAAATTTCCTGCGACTTCTACCCCCTCCACTCCTGGGAGGGGGGCGATCCGGGCGGGGGCGGCGCGACGGGTGGAGCGAGCCATTGCGCCGCGACCAATGCTGCTATGCGGGCGGCCAGGCGGTCAATCCGCTCCTGCCTCGCCAGGCACTCAGCGCAGGTGGGGCGCCAGCCCTCGGCTTCTCCCTCGCGCTGGAGCTCCGCGAGCTCAACGCTGATTTTCCTCAGCGCATGATCTCGGGAGCGGTTCGTTGCGTTCTTTTTTTCGGTCTCCTGTTCTGTCACGATGTGTTTCCGGGGGTGCGCGGACGCAAGCACGAAGCCGCTTTTAACATCAAACATATTTATTTAGAACGATAAAAGGTTTAACATACTAGACTAAGCACACCGCGACAGGTGTGCTGACACACAAACAACAGGAGACAATACGGGACGGACACAGGCGGGTATTTAAACACTTAATAATTACTAACAAACAACATGCAGGTGGGAACAATCACATCACGGGACAACAGACAAGAAATGCAATCACACAAGCACGTGGCGGTCGTCGTCATGGCGACCGCCACGCTATTGTCTCGCGCTCAGCCGGGCGCGTGACACTTACACTGTATATTTCTGTTAATTAATCAATCATGTATGTGATAAGGAGGGCTGGCATGTCATGGGTTTATAGGCTTTACATACAGTATCTTACACATTATCTAATTACAGCAGCAGCTCACAGATCTGCAGCATGGCTCAGAGGCAGCAGAATTACACGAGACGCAGACAGCTGAAGTATGACACTAAAGAGTAACAGCAGGCATGAAGGAGCCCAGAAACCATCAGATAAATACACAAAGAAATGGCTTTCAGTCTTAGTTCAGTGTGGTTCAGGAAATTTAACAACATGAAACAGAGAGTTCATATTTTAGCATGATGCCAATCTCACCCCTCTAACTCAGGATTTTATGAAAATATTTTTTTTTACCAATTTTTTCTTGCCTGCACTCAGCCAAGCCACAAACAAGAGAACATTGTAATATTTAATTAGCATGGGGGCAATCCACACCTTAAACCTATGCCATCCGTGCAGCAAAATGTCAGTATATCAATTAATAATTTTTTTCCCCACTCTAAGTGGACCATATGCTAAACTGCATCAGAATTAAAGTTGATGCCAATTAATAAAATATTTCAGCTTTTTGTATGCCTCATGACACTAACTTTGAAATTTGAGGCTAACTGCAATGTGGAGTCCATTTGGAATAATACAGTTGAGATAACTGCCACTAGCGTGACAAGTTAAAGTATAAGATATATATACAGTATGGTGTCAGATCTATTCATGACCTTAGCATATTTATGGAGTGCATTCATATGGACAACACACTTTATTTCTTTTTTCTCAACAGCACACAAAGAGGCAGGGTTGGTTACTGAAAAGGACTCCTTCAAAAAAGAATGGGACTTTATTATTGTGGGAACTTTGCCAGCAGGCCCCCAGAAATCTAAACATTCAGACCTTTCACCCTGATACCAACCCCGGCTTAAGACACTTCTGCCAGATAATGAAGATAGTCATGAATCACTAAAGTGTCAAACCACCCTAAGGTCATGAAGCCAGGTCACACATCCTGCATTTAAGATAAGGCTGGCTCACTAAGGAATTTGAAGAAAGAACTGAAAGAGTTTATCACAACTCATTGGATTCAAATAGAATAACACCCA
>JAOUQW010023722.1:0-11719 GCA_028565825.1 Olivaichthys viedmensis
CTCCAAGATTCTTGGAACAACCTACCAGCTGATTTCCTTATAAAACTGCATGACAGTGTGTCTAAGAGAATTGATGCTGTTTTAAAGACAACACACTGATTTGAGTTTTTTACTCTTTACTGCTTTTATAGCATTTTTTATATTCAGAACTTTTCATTATTTTTAAAAGCATTTTCACTTTACAGAAATTCTCTACATGTGCCTGAGACTTTTGCACACTGCTGTAAACATGTCACATGGTTTCTTGATGAAAATTAATTGAATCTGTGCTAAAGACACTGCTGGACAATGTTTCCTTTTAACTATAATAATGATCACTTGTTCTCAGAAATCACCCTCACTGACCCCCCAAAACACACTTTTCGTCATTACAAAGATTTTAAATGACTCCAAAAAATGTCTCTCTATAAAATGTTATTCCTCTTAGAATGGGAAAATAAAAATCCCTCACTCTCCAGTCATTGAATCAGGACTAAGCGGAGTTACGGAAATCAGCCATTTTAAAGACTTGAACGCCTCTGAAGATGAAAGTGTGGACTCTAGTTAATGTGTTTCTTTTATTTGAATTCTTAAAGGAATTCTAAACTAAACACTGAATTTTGTCTTTGGTCTGGAAACAATGGAAACGTTATTTATCATCAGTTAGTGCTCGACCTTTGGAGCGGCCACCCCCGAAGATCTTCTCCTTCTTGACTTCCTGTTCTCCTTCCTCTTCACTCTCCTCACTGCTCGTGCTGCTCACGTCCAGAACGATGTCCTTCCTCGGGTCCACGCGCACAAAGTTACGGCACTCGAATGTGAGGTGACCGGCTGAGGAAGACGAAGGAAAGAGAAACATTTCACTCAATCAATCACTCAGTCAGTCAGTCAGTCACCTCACTCACTCAGTCAGTCAGTCACTCACTCACTCACTCACTCACTCACTCAGTCAGTCAGTCAGTCAGTCAGTCACTCACTCACTCAGTCGTCACTCAGTCACTCAGTCACTCACTCACTCAGTCACTCACTAAGTCAGTCACTCACTCACTCACTCACTCATCTGATTGTGACAAAAACTCAATAAATGCACTCACGGTAGCCACATCTTTTACACCCGGCTCGGATGTTGTCCTTATTCACACCTGTTGGAAGATAATTACGATCATTATTAGATTATGGACACAAAGATTATAGTCCTGTCATGTTATATGCAGGTGTTATGGTTCATATGATGTGTAAAGCATGCTATATAACACACAATACTGTTCATGTGGACGCTTTAAAACATCGTCACTGCTCCTGTGCCCGCTTCGTTAGCGTTAGCACTGTGCTAATACCGTTACCCATTTGTCCGTTTGCTAGCTATTTAACTAAATAAAGATAAAACTACACTAGCAAAACATCCAAATATCGATTGTATTAGTGAATCAATAGTTAATATAAAATGTATACTTTCAATAAGTCATGTCAATTCTGAAGTTATACCTGGGAGCGCCATTGGAGGAACCAGAACTACTCGAACCTTCTGTTTCTTCTTCTTCGTCTTCTTTCACTGTTTATAGCGGTTGGTAAACCTGTTTTAGTGCATTACAGCCACCTACTGGACTGGAGGGTAGAGCCTTGTGATTGGACCGGTACTTTCTTCTTCTTCTCCTTTTTCTTCTTGCTCTTCTCCTTCTTCTTGCTCCTCCTCCTCCTCCTCTTCTCCTTTTTCTTCTTCTTGCTCCTGCTCCTCCTCTTCTTCTTCTTCTTGCTCCTGCTCCTCCTCTTCTTCTTCTTTTTCTTCTTGCTCCTGCTCCTCCTCCTCTTCTTCTTCTCCTTCTTCTTGCTCCTCCTCTTCTCCTTTTTCTTCTTCTTGCTCCTGCTCCTCCTCCTCCTCCTCTTCTCCTCCTCTTCTTCTTGCTCCTGCTCCTCCTCTTCTTCTTGCTCCTGCTCCTCCTCCTCCCCTTCTTCTTCTTCTTGCTCCTGCTCCTCCTCCTCTTCTTCTTCTTCTTCTTTTTCTTCTTCTTCTTCTCCTTCTTCTTGCTCCTGCTCCTCCTCCTCTTCTTCTTCTTCTTTTCTTCTTGCTCTTCTTCTTCTTCTTCTTCTTGCTCCTGCTCCTCCTCCTCTTCTTCTTCTTTTCTTCTTGCTCTTCTTCTTCTTCTTCTTCTTCTTCTTGCTCCTGCTCCTCCTCCTCTTCTTCTTCTCCTTCTTCTTCTTGCTCTTGCTCTTCTTCTTCTTGCTCCTCCTCCTCCTCCTCTTCTTCTTGCTCCTCCTTCTCTTCTTATTCTTCTCCTTCTTGCTCTTGCTCTTCTTCTTCTTGCTCCTCCTCTTGTTCTTCTCCTTCTCTTTCTTGCTCTTCCTCTTCTTCTTCTTCTTCTTCTTGCTCTTCTTCTTCTTCTTGCTCTTCTTCTTCTCCTTCTGCTTGCTCTTCTTCTTCTCCTCTTCTTCTTGCTCTTCTTCTTCTCCTTCTTCTTCTTGCTCCTCCTGCTCCTCTTCTTCTTGCTCTTCTTCTCCTTTTTCTTCTTGCTCTTCTTCTTCTTCTTGTTCTCCTTCTTGCTCCTGCTCCTCCTCCTCCTTCTTCTTCTTCTTGCTCCTGCTCCTCCTCCTCCTCTTCTTCTTCTTCTTCTTCTTCTTCTTGCTCTTCTTCTTCTTCTTCTTCTTGCTCCTGCTCCTCCTTCTTCTTCTTCTTCTTCTTGCTCCTGCTCCTCCTTCTCTTCTTCTTCTTTTCCTTCTTCTTCTTGCTCTTGCTCTTCTTCTTCTTGCTTCTCCTGCTCCTCCTCTTCTTGTTCTTCTCCTTCTCCTTCTTCTTCTTGCTCTTCCTCTTCTTCTCCTTTTTCTTCTTGCTCTTGCTCTTCTTCTTCTTCTCCTTTTTCTTCTTGCCCTTCTTCTTCTTGCTCTTCTTCTTCTTTTTCTTCTCCTCCTTCTTCTTCTTCTGCTCCTCTTCTTCTTGCTCTTCTACTCCTTCTTCTTCTTGCTCTTCTTCTCCTTCTTCTTGCTCCTCCTCCTGCTCCTCCTCTTCTTGTTCTTCTCCTTCTTCTTGCTCTTCCTCTTCTCCTTTTTCTTCTTGCTCTTGCTCTTCTTCTCCTTCTTCTCCTGCTCCTCTTCTTCTCCTTTTTCTTCTTGCTCTTCTTTTTCTTCTCCTTCTTCTTCTTGCTCTTCTTCTTCTTCTCCTTCTTCTTGCTCTTCTTTTTCTTCTCCTTCTTCTTCTTGCTCTTCTTCTTCTCCTTCTTCTTGCTCTTCTTCTTCTTCTCCTTTTTCTTCTTGCTCTTCTTCTCCTTTTTCTTCTTCTTCTTCTTCTTGCTCCTCTTCTTCTTGCTCCTCCTCCTCTTCTTATTCTTCTTCTCCGTCTTCTTTTTCTTCTTCGTCTTCTTGCGCTTCTTCTTCTTCGCTGTTTAACGGCGGTTGACAAGCGGCTTTGTGTGCATTACCGCCACCCACTGGTCTGGAGTGTGGCCTATGCTGGTCTGCCATGATAAAACTTCATGCTCCCAACAAGTGGATTCATTGCAAAGTAACTGCTCCCCCTGCTTCCATGGTCCTCTTACCATTTTCTTTTAATAAGACTTTTAAAGAGTCCCTTTGCCTCTTATTTACTCGAACCTACTTCGACTGGCACATTATTCAAATGTAGGGCCTTACTTATCCACAAGCTCATCGCCCAAACATGGCCTGGGACCCACACAAACTTTACATGTACGCCCAGCTGTTTAGTCCTAAACAGTGCCATTCATATTTCTCCAAGCGGTTTTTTTTATTACTAATTAATTAATTTTTTACAGAATCCATGCACATGTACTGTATATAAATATGCTTCCTATTCAACTACACTGTAAAGTGTCCTCACCAAGTGTGAACCAAGTCTATCGAGGAAATCATGACTACACTGTTATTGCATCTATGCAGATATTTTGTAGTGTTGTCCATATTCCCAGTGGACTAATTATATTCCCTGGATAGGGTCACTATATTATTATCCATAATCCAGGGAAAATCCAGTGTACAACCAATGCACACTAAAGTACCACAATGCATATCGATTCATCTTTCAGCTTGGAAATTACAAGTCCTCTCCTATCATTTTCCTAGTGAAGATTACCCTTTTAGTTTTTTTCAGCAGAACATCTAAACCTCTACTTTAAAGGGTGGCAGTGGTGGCTCAGTGGTGGCGGCACTGGGCTACTGATCAGAAGGTCGTGGGTTCAAACCTCAGCTCCACCAAGCTGCCACTGTTGGACCCTTGAGCAAGGCCCTTAACCCTCCCTGCTCCAGGGGCACTGTATCATGGCTGACCCTGCGCTCTGACCCAGCTTACCAACATGCTGGTATATGCGAAGAATCAATTTCACTGTACATGTATATGTGACAATAAAGGAGCATTCTATTCTATTATTTATTTAGCTGATATATAGTTTTAGTAAAGTTGTAAAAAGTATACGTTACTGCTTCATAACAGTGTTATGAATATAAAATTGATTGATGAAAATCCTGTATTCAACTGACATATGGGCTTTTTAAATAAGTGAAATTGTATTGAAATGGTGCTTCATAATAGTTTCACATGCAAATGGACAACCACCACGTCAGTCAAGGAACATGCAGTTCCATGCTCCACTTGAGACAGGAAATGCACTTCCAAAAGGTAAGATGACAAGGTGGATACTTTATAGAACATTTCTTAAAGTTTACTAAATGTGCTGTTGTTAAAGACAAACTTTTTTCTCTTTCATGTAAAAAGTCACATACTATATAAAAATGTTATTGTTACCTCACATTAAGTTTTGACATGTTATTAAGGCTCAATGTAGGCTTAAAATTTTACCCTAGCTCACATTATAGAAATATTTGCATTAAAACAACAATAAATGTTGCAGAAATGTTGTTGGAACATATCTAAACATTATATAAAAGCATTCACAGAACATAACCCTCTTGTTGATTCCAGGGGCAGCAAAACATGACTGGTGTTGACAGCAGAGCCATTGTGGACCTCTTTAAGTCCCTTATTTTAATAAAGAAAAACTGATGTGAGAGCCCATTACTTTGATAAACATCGCAGCTTCCTCTTTATTGTACAACGAGGCCAGAAATTGAAGTAATGCAATTCTATATTGAAAATTTAAATTTAAAGTGCAACATTCAATTATTTTATATCGTAAATGCTTATTGGAATATCTGCATGCTGAAATCATTTTCCTTCAATTTCCTCCACATGAAGCTGTGTAGTAAAAAACAAAAAACACAAGAAAACTTTCTAGAATTAACTTTTCTGTTGACAGCAGAGGCGTTGTCTCCAAGAGGAAAAGTCTTAAGAAAGTCTTAGCAGGAACTATTACAGTGCTGAGGCTCTATGAAGATTCTGTTCCTGCGTCACCACTTGCGTTTAGCAGTTGTTAAATGTATTTAATTTCCTGTTGATCCAACTTAAGTACCCTTGTGCTGCTTCTTTTGCAATATTGTTCAAACATCATTGAAATCTCTCCTTGGGCAGTTACCACATAATTTTCCATCTGTGTTGCTCAAATGGTTCTAGGCCAAAAAAACAACTCACATATATTCATCAACTGAGAAAATGAGTAACGCTGCTCTATCCCACTTGCGTCATCCTTGATGTTGATTTACAACTTTTTTTAAAATTGCAATAATAAATGTTATTTCCTATCAAAGGTATAATGGGGCTAAATTGCTTGGTGTCAATAAAATCACATTTATGTAATTAGTTCTGTGCTGCAGCCTCTCCACAAATGCCAATATTTTAAATGACTTTCGGGTAATATCTCTCTGTAGTGTGTGACTACAACTGGGATTTGTCAGTAGAATGGCTTTGTCATTTAATATTTCCATGTTCATGGAAACTGGGACAGGATGTGAGCTATATGTGTCCAGGATCCTAGCAAAACACCTCAATCCTAATTTCAAGCTTACAACATGAAGCCAACATCACCCATTTAAAGCCAGTCCAAACATCAACCCCATAAGGCCAGTCCAAACATCGACCCATTTAGGCCACCTGCCTACAACTCTTTTCTATCACACAAGCAATTAAAAAACACTGCAGCTGCAGTATTTGACCATTCATCTCATAGCTTCTCAAATCCGTTTCCATGTGAATTATTATTCTACACTGCAGTTCTACAATTACAAATTGCTCTTGGCTGCAATTACAACGGCAAAGACAACAATAATTTATGCATTAAACTTTCTATTAGTGAATATACCTCATTGACTACAGCAACTTATGAAAGATTCTTCTCCCATGCAAGCCATAATGGACAAGATGACGACCAAAAGGATTATGTGTTCAGTCATCACTTATGTCCCATCCTATACATTACTTATTACTTTTTAAAGGTCCTTCAGGCTGATTCTGGGTTGAAATGAATTTCATATCTGGTGTATCTATGACTACAAAATTGCTGCAGAACACTGCCACCTCCACACATCTCTTAAAATACAAACACAAACCCCTCAACAAATGTGCCAGTTTTCTGTTGTTGGTTTTATTCCTATTAGCAGATTAACAATGCAACATAAACTGAAAAACCTATTTGAGCTGAGCAATGAATAAACATATATCTGGAGTTTGGCAACAGTCTTTTCTTCTAGTGTTCTTCTTTCATATCCTTTGCCTTCCTTAAGCCAAAAAGGAGCTGTCTAGATTCTTTATGCAGAGAAATAAAGTTGAACCCAGTCTCATTGTATTGTCACACATCTTATGTCTGATTACACAGCAGCAAAGTCGGGGATATAAGCCCAAAGTCTCATTAGTTTCTCACGATATCAATTGGAAAGTGCTGCATCAATAAATCACTGCTCAGGGATATTACCTGAAGAGTGAAAGCAGTGAACCGCTTTGAATTAATTTAGATAAACAGGTCAAATTGAGAACCAGGATGTGAGAGGAATGAAATGCTACAATGTATCAAAGCAAGGATTTTTAATCCCTTGCTAACCTGCGTGATGGGATACTAGAGCCTCTGTTCGATTCAAGAACGAAATTCCTCTGTTTGAGAAAAAACAGTGAAAATGAAATTTCCAAGTTGAGAAAGTGTGTGTGGGGGGGCAGATTAATGAAACTGTCAGTTAATTAGAGAAAAGAGGCATTAATCCATCGGCTTCAGTGACTCTCAGGTCCAGCAGTGTGTAGATGCAGTCAGACATCAAGGTTGAGGCTGAGGAACGGAAAAAGGGGTCTGAGTAAAAGTTTCTGTAATGGGAAATTATTTATATGTCAAAGCTCTTATCAGCTTATTTCGAGGTTAGACGAGGCACACCCTTAACCTCTTAAATTCCATGGCTCCGTCGGTGGGTCCAGACATTCAGTACATTATTCACTATTGTAACTACATACCTTTACTATTGGTTTCACTGCAGTTACTGAATAATTAGTAGTACTTACTGAATAGTTTGCTGAGAGCTTAAATTAAGGGGATTACAGCTTTATGGAGGATAAAAACAGACAGAGAGATCAGATTTTTTAGTAGAAGGTCCATTTTGTCCATTAGGACTATGGTCGTGCGCTTTTATTATTGCTATTTTTGTGGAGGGAATTCTTTTTAATCATATATATGAAGACCTTAAAACAAGAAAACACAATTAAATTGGTAGATATTTGATTACTTCTTTGAACCATCTGTGACACAACCACACATTTGGTAACACATTACTTAAGTTCGATGTTCATAAGGTTACATGATACCTACACAAGCCTTTCACAACAACTGACATTGACCTACAGTACATAAACATTTATAAAGAATATAACACGTGTCTGCTGTTATAAAGGTTGCTTTTAGCCATTTTGATGTAAAGCTGACATTTTGATTTATGCCAAGTGACAGATTTTTATTGACATAAGGTTGCATTATTGCACTTCCTGGGCTGACATACATTAGAAGGTTATGACAACAAACTTTGTAGCTCAGTGTACTTCTGGTATGATGGTTTTACGGCTACCTATGGCAATTGTATGACACTGTAATGGCAGATTTAAGTATATATTTATCTGTTCCTTGAGTAAAGTGAGATTATTTTTGTTGTTTATTTTTTAAGATTTCTTAAGATAAATATCTACTGTAGTGGCTTAAATTTAATGGCCTTAAATCAAAATATGACAATGCTTTGAGCACATACACTGAGCACAACACAACATTGAACATCGGAAGACAAATGGAACTGGAACTGGAACACGGGGGTACTTATACAGACACTAATCGGGGAACACAAACGAGACACAGGTGAGTACAATGAATCACGAAACAGGGTTGAGACTAGACAGATTAGGACAAAACATAAACAGAAGCGCGTGGCTCCGGCGTCATTGGCGACCAGCACACGCAGTCACGCACACCGTCGTCTGAGGCGGCATGCACGTGACAGAACCCCTGCTCCAATGTGTGGCTCCCGATGCACGAACCTGGGTACTCACAGGGGGGTCCATGTCTAAGTGAGAGATTGGAGGCCGGTATTGCACGGGAGACCGACAGACCTCCACAGCAGAGCCAGGGAGCGGCGAGCAGACACCAACAGGCAGCAGCGGGTGCAGAGCGACTTCCTCCGCGAATTCAGGGGGTCGGAGCGACGACCTCGTCCACGCAGATGTGCAGCAGAGCGATGACCTCGTTCGAGAGGGCGGGCTGCAGAGCGATGACCTCGTCCACACAGACGTGCGGTGGAGCGATACCCTCATTCGAGAAGGCGGGCAGCGGAGCAACCTCAGCTCTAGCCTCCAGTTGTGCAGGAACAACCATGGCGCTGGCCTCTGGCTGTGCAGGGAGGACCATGGCGCTGGCCTCTGGCAGTGCAAAGAACTGGGGCACACCCTCTGTGGTGTCAGGGAAATGGAGAACGCCCTCTGCAGCATCAGGGAACTGGAGAACGCTCTCTGTGGTGTCAAGGAACTGGGACATGCCCTCTGTGGCGTCAATGAACTGGGGAATGCCCTCTGTGGCTTCAGGAAACTGGGGAACGCCCTCCACGGCGTCAGTGAACTGGGGCACGCCCTCTGTGGTGTCAGGGAAATGGGGAACGCCCTCTGAAGCATCAGGGAACTGGGGCACGCCCTCTGTGGTGTCAAGGAACTGGGACATGCCCTCTGTGGCGTCAATGAATTGGAGAATGCCCTTTGTGGCGTCAGGGAACTGGGGAATGCCCTCTGTGCGTCAGGGAACTGGGACACGCCCACTGCGGTGTCAGGGAACTGTCGAACGCCCTATGCGGCTTCACGGAACTGGGGAATGCCCTCTGTGGCGTCAGGGAACTGGGACACGCCCTCTGCGGTGTCAGGGAACTGTCGAACGCCCTATGCGGCTTCAGGGAACTGGGGCACGCCCCCTCTGTGGCATACAGGGAACTGGGGAATTCCCTCTGCGGCATCAGGAAACTGTGCGACGCCCTCTGTGGCATCAGGGAACTGGTGGAAAGCTCTCTGTTGCATCAGGGAACTGGAGTACGCCCTGTGTGGTGTTAAGGAACTGGAAAACCCCCCTCTGTGGCAGCAGGGAACTGGGACATGCCCTCTGTGGCATCAGGGAACTGGGGAACGCCCTTTACGACGTCCGTTATCTCCACACAACGGGCTGTACTGGATCGTCTCCCTCCGGTTCGGGATTTCTCCTCCGCTGGTTTTTGCGGCATCGCGGAGCATCCGTCGCTTCCTCCGCCTCTGGCAAACTCTGCTGCCAAACGTGTTGGGTCTCTTGCCTTAAGCAGCATAGAGATCTGCCACCTCGTCCTCCTCCGCGGAGCGAAGCTGAAAGAGGCTCGCTGTATCCATTCTTTGTTCTTCCGATCTGCATGGTGACCGCATGGTGACCAGCATGCGCGGTCTTTTGTACAAAGGTAACATGAGTCAATGTCACGAATTTGCTTAAATTCGAATAGTGACCTAGAAATAGTGCAGAAACTTGAATATTTCATCTTCATTTTACTTGTCATAACTTTTCTTTGCTTTAGATTGTTCAAAATTCTAAAACTTTCTGTTTATTTCCAAGTTTAAATGAAAAATTCCCAGATTTTCAATGTGGTCACAGACTTTTGGACCCCACTGTATATGTTGTAACTCAGCCAGGTGTTATACACAACCTTCCTTAGATCAGGTCTGGAGATTGATTGGGTCATGATGAAACTGACCTCTTGCTTTCAGTTCTTTTCAAACTGTTTTTCTTTTGATTTTGCCTTTGGATTGGTGTCTTTATGTGGAAGTCTGTTAATTTGTTAAATGGCAAAATAGAGGTACAATTTCCTTTTTCCTTTTCAAAAACCATGGGGAGTGCAAACCTTTTTACTCAAATGTATTAATCACTTGAAAGCAGTGCTACTTGTTATTTGTCTGTTTACAGAAGGTATGTCATGCCCACAGTGAAAATTAAAATTGCTTAAGGTACTTTTGGGTTATTGCTGCCAATGTGTTTCATTATTTAGTGGTTATTAGCATGAGTCATTCCAATAGTTATTGCTAACAATGACTCATAATTTTTTTATGAGTTTGTTGGCTAGTGAGAATGACAAACAGCAAAACCAAACTCGTCCTAATTTAGGGCCATTGAAAAAATACATAACTCTGTCATTACAGTGGCATGGTATTGTCATAGTTTTAAAAAAAAAAGTTTTAGACAGTAAAATGAAACTCACTTAACAATTAGAGAAAATATACATAATTCTGTTACTTCAATGTTCTGACTGTAGCTGTCAAAACCTTCAGTATATAAGAGTGTTATAACATATAAAAGGAGATACTCCAGAGCATGTTAAAGCCATGTGACTTATCAGATTGTGACACCCCAGGAACACACTGAGCTACAAAGTCAGTGGTTAATAGTGTGCTATGTCATTTCAGCTCACAAAAAAGCAGCTATTATGACAACCGACACCTCTTGAAATACAAATGTTTATGTAGGTTTATGTCAGTTGTCATTAAGGGCTTATGTAGGTGTCATAGGTGTTATAGTATGACCGTATTTTTTTACAGTTAGCCTACTCATTTCTTTTCCATGTCAGCTGTTTGAACAGAAAGATGAATGTAAGATGAAATACCCCTAATGTAGAACAAGGTGGGCTAAGAGGGTGGCAGAATAAAGAGAATACAGCAATGTACAGTAGCTTCAAAACCTCAGAAACACAAGAATTTATTGTACAACTAGATTTCATCTTATGCAAGCCATTAATCATGATGTCTATTGGTAAATTATGGATATCCTACTCAGTAGTAAATTAGTGAGGTATGCATCAAGCTAATTGGTCTCATAGTGTGTATAGATGAACGCCAGAGATACTGCTTGGGCGGATAAAATTCACCAACAAAGAAAAAAATGAATCCATTCAGAGCCATTACAGTTATGGATATTATGCTTCACTTCAGCGCAGTGCAAAAGACGTTACTTTCTGTATTTGTCAAAATGCTTTCTGTGTTCCTCAGATCCACTACTGGGTATTTCATACAATTTGATTGAGATATTAGGCTATTCAGAAGTTTTATGCCTTGCAACCTATATATATAATATAATGTAATATAATATCATATATAATATAATATAATAGCTGAAATGATGTAATCTGTTTAGGAAGATTTTGGTTGATCTTCCCAAAAATATGAACCTGATTGCCTGCAGCTCTGTGAGGGCATTTCCGCGTTCAAGTTCTCCGAGCTTCTGATCAGCTGCACCTGTTCCCCCTTTGATATCACACACACGCTCCCTCTCTAAATGACATATGGGCCCAGCCAGCCAGGGAGATGTTAGAGCATTAAATAGCCCAAACAGGC
>JAOUQW010023753.1:0-11719 GCA_028565825.1 Olivaichthys viedmensis
AGGGCCTTGCTCAAGGGCCCAACAGTGGCAGCTTGGCGGAGCTGAGGCTTGAACCCACGACCTTCTGATCAGTAGCCAAGTGCCCTAACCACTGAGCCACCACTGCCTAATACGTTATTACTCTATTATTCTGAGTTTAGATTTACTGTATAGTTACCAACATAAGAAATAAGAATAAGACGCGTCACATTTTTACAAAGTCAAGAGTTTCGTTTTAGGTCCATTATTAGACATTAGTTCATTACACTCAGCAAGCCTGCCTGTCTCGCTCTCACTCTCTGACAGCACTTCAATTTAGCATCGGATTAGCCAAACTTGAACTTTCGCCTCTTGAGGCCTTTTCTAACCCCCTCGCAGTCTTTCTATTTCACCATCTTCTTCCATCACCGTTTTTGCGTCCCACCATCTCCGCTAGGAAAAAATGTTTGCAGCTACTTCTGCCACTGGAATGAACGTTCGCTAGCTAGCATATCCCGTCGTTAGCATTACCAGGCTTAGCACTGAAAACAAAAATACGGTACAAAAACCCAGAGACATATTGAGCGCAAATGGCCTACACATGGGCAGTGTTTTATTATTTTCCACAGCCTTTTTGAGCTCCATGACACCTAGCATAGCTTACGGAATTCCAGTTAACCGGCTACTTAGTCGCGCTGCTAAGAACAAGGAGAGGACACGTGAACCAATGCTACACTGACTTAACGTGGCCTTTCATCATCGTACAAAAATTGTAGGAAGACACGAAGCTATTAAAAAAAATTTTTTTTTGCTAGTTTTAACAAAAGCTTAGCTTAAATACATTTGCGTATTTAGCTTCCTGCATGTTGTATTTGACTGCAAAATGTGTCCTATTATTTATAGTTCATTATGAATTAAGCCTCACTTCTATAACTGATGTCATAGGGTTTTTAAAAAAATAAAACAATCAGTTAAAAACAGAAATGCTAATATCAGTTAAAAGATTGCATAGGTGTTATTCACCATGCTCTGTGCTGCAATTATGCATATTAAAATAATTCTCATGCAAGATGACTGGGTTAATACAAAAACTAAGACTCAACACTGCATAAAGGAAGCCTTAGAATTTGCAAAATATACAGTATATATTTTTAAAGCTTTAAATCTTAACGCTACATTTCATTATATTCAGGATTATTTTGTCCCTTCTGTCCCTGATTCCACATTTGTAGAATTCAATGCAAAAAAAATCTTCCAGACTGTCTGTGAAAGCAGTGTCCGTTACATAAAATGTCAAATATAAGGACACTAACCACACAGCTGTATGTGCTTCTGATCCAACAGGAATTTTTTTTTTTTTTATTGCAGCAGGCCTCTATGGATTTCTCTGCAAGACTATTGCTGTTTATTGCCAGACCATTAAAGAAAAAGTTTGGCCAAAAAAAACAAAAAAAAAAAAACCTTTCCCCCCCACTTACTTGGAGTTCCACAAAAATAAAATCATTAAATTACAAAAAAGGCACAGAAAAGCCAACACTTTTACCAGTACTGAGAAATCCATATTATATAAAGACGCAAATTGGAAATGCCCCCAAGACTACACGTGCCACGCCCTCTTCCCCTGGAAAACCAGTGTGGCATAAGCTGTATTTGCATATTGCAACCTGATTGGCTGTTATACTTTATGATGCAATAGCACACTCTTGCCATGTGTTTAGCACTAACCTTTTTAGATGTTTAGCTCCTCCGTTCGTTTCTTTACCTCCTTATGTCATTAGAAAGCATAACACTAGGTTTTTTTTTTCTTTTAATGCCTTCACTTACGTCACCTTTTTACTTTATAGCCATCATCTTTTGTTATACCTAATTACTTTTATACATTTAATAACTTTCAAATAAAAATAGTTCATTATAACTTTTAAAAAAATGTTATCTAAATATTATAAAACATTAGTATTTTATTATATTATGTTTAAAAAAAAATTTTGCTCCATTTTAAATGTATTAAAGATGCTATAACAAACTCTTATTATTAATCAACTTTAAGTAATCTCAAGCTTTTTGGGATCCCATTATTAGTCCCGCTTGCTGTCCCTTATTCCCTCTTTCTTCCCAAAGGATAACAACTAAACCTCCAACCTTGGGCCTGTGCGTGTAATTGTCGCCCCTTGAGGTCTCCACCCATGTTGCATGTTTTTATGAGAACTGGCGCATGAGAGCTAAAAGAGCATCTGTGTAAATATGCAGCTAATCACAGGCTTTCCCATGCAAACACACACTGTCTCCATTTATCGAGTCTTAGTATCACGACATGCGCTCCCCTGCCGTGTCTCGTAACACACAGATGGTGTGTCGTGTAGTCCACGGCATTTATTGCTGAAAGAGAATTTGGCAAAACAATGAGAACGGCAGATCTTCATCTCAATTATCACCGATATAAAAACAGTGCTTATAAGTCCCAAAAGCCCTTCCAGTGCTTGGGCATCCTCCTGAGGGCAGGTGTGTGTGCGCACAGGTGGGAGTGGAAATAAGAGATGGAGGGAATGGGACAGCCAATAATATCACAAATTGTGTTTCAAACACTAGTTCGTTTTGTAACTTATATTTCCTTTGTTGTATTTTGTACATCCACTTTTATTTACCTTGATACGCTCTGGTCAACACATGACCTGAACATTATAAACCATACATATCCAAGGAGTAAAGGTAGTGTACTTTAGTAAAATATGCAGAAGTGGTACAAATTGCAATTCACAGGACGTTTTGGACAAGATGTCCTTCATCAGCTGTGCAAGCATTCAAAATCAGAAGATGCTTGAGTGTGAGAAGATGAATGAGAAGATAAGATATTGTTGCAGGTACCTTCTCGTTTTGCCAAAAAGCCCTTTACATTTGTCGGGTTTAACATTCAACGCCAAAAACGAACAAAAATTAAAATTAAAATTAAAAATGTTGAAAATGGCGATTGCTGTTGAAGTGTCTCGCCACTGGAATGGAGAAATCCTTCATTCTTATGGCCAAAAGGTCCTCGACAAAACGATCAGCCAGTCTTCTCTTGGTCTCCTCGATGTACAGCTGATTACATCTCTTGCCAGAGACACAATAAACAACTCCTGTGGTGATGAGGAGCATGAAGAGTGATAAAAACTGATCCTTTAGGGCCTGTGATTTTAGTGGCTGTGTAAAAAAATAATTGCATGTACCACATCTTGAATACAGTACTGTAGTTATTTGACAGATGTTCTTGTCTTTTTTTCAGGAAATTAGTCCAGGTGCCTAGGGGTTTTACTGGACATTTACCAAACACCGTTTTTCAGATACATTGGCAATATCACACACACGAGGTGTGGTCAAGGTGGAGCTGGAGTAACAGGTAGGAAAATCTGGAGGTAGGAAATATAAAAATCACTGTAGTATGTAGTGTGATCATTCAGAACCAATTAACATTCAGTACAATAGCAGAAGTCAACAAATGACCCAGTAACCTTTCCTAGCTCGACAGGGTGCGTTTCTATTGTTTTGTGCATCAGTCTTATAATGATAAACAGCGTGTGACCTTATCGGCTCACGGGTGAACCAGAATCAATGTACTTATTGACAAATCAGAGCATTAGGTAAGCGCAATTATTAAGGTCCTCCTGCCGTTTTTCATCATCGTCCCTACTTCTCCCAGTCAATAAGAACAGTTTTTTGGACTTATATTTGTGAAGAGTAATGGAATCTTGTTTTGGAAATAACTGGACAAAACTGTATTAATTCTACATAACCGATTAAATGAAAGTTGTTCTTGGTAGTGGACTCGAGACTTTTGCTTCAGGTACAAGTTGCTCTATTATGATGACATAGAAGCAGCTCTCCAAACCAGGAATCCAAACCAGACAGAAGACCTGGATTGGGAGTTCAAATGCCAGACTGTCAGAGAGACACAGTTGTTCCCTTGAGTAGGTCCCTAAACCCTCAACTGCTCAGCATCACTTGGATAAACTATCAGATATAAATGCATAACCTGACCAGACATACTGTACAACCTGCAGCGTTTCCCTTTATTTAAATGGTTTGCTGTACACTTAATGAAACTGACTGCCACACTGACTGGTATTATTGTCATGCTTTTTACTTACAAACTACAGTACTTGCTGTATTTTCCAGACAATAAGTCACTGCAGATATTCCAAAGTATAAAACACGTTCGGTCACAGGAAACCTAAACACTAAAATGACACACCTGAAGAGTTGGATTTCAGAAGGTCTAGACGGAAGACAAAGTTTGCGCATGGCCAAGGCCCAAGACTATTAGGGAGTTGCAACAATTCAAACTACTACCAGCGTTTTGTCAGAAATTTTAGCACTGTTGCTGACCCCCTCACAGTGCTCTCACGGAAGAGTTATTCCAGGACCACTAGAGCCGATTTGGCAGCACTGTACCAGTCAGGCACGGAGATTCAGGATTGGCATTTCTTTATGGAAAGATTAGGGGTGGCGAGTTTAACTTCAGGAGACCACCCACAGGCCAGGTGAAGACTGAACCAAGAACTTGTCCAGTAATTGTGCAGTTACTGCAGTGACCGGCAAAGTGATTGGAGTAGGTTACTACACTGGGCCAAGAATATGCAAAACTCACTTGTTCATGCCTCCTCAGGGTTGTTGCCTTTCCAGTGCATACTCAGCTACCAACCGTTGTTTCTGTGGAGAACCATTGTTCGAAGGACAGGGTGGTCCCCGTGGTCGTTTTTGATGTAGTGAGCAGGTCTGGGACTCGGCACATCATTACCTGCAGACACAGAGTAAACAAAGAGTATTGCTTTCCACGAAGGACATTTACCTTCACTTACCTGAGCCTGTGTTCCATTGGACCTTTCAAGATTTTTCAGAGGTTTAATTTTGGGTAACAAAACTCCAGAATACTAAATCGCACTATCATTTGATGTGTCTCTGTTCAGGCCGATTCAGGTTTGGGTCCACTAGAAGAGACGGCAACCTTGGATGAGCCCCCACTTGCCATCATGGGCAATAGTCAACTGAAGAAGGCAGTGTACCTCACCAAACTTTGCGAGGTTTTGCTAATGCAATCCTGAGCTATACACATTCCTTGCTTCTTAACTGTATTTCATGTTGCAATCAATTGTCTCGATGTTTTGGGTAGCCAGCGACTTTTCGCATTTCGTCGCTGTCCAATAAAACCATGCATCTCCACTTTTTGTATTTTTTTAAAAACTTTTCATATCGAGAATGTGGGCAAAAACCTCTATCTACCACCACAGCAGTTAACATCTAAATGACCAATGAAAAGCTGACAAATCACACCGTCAATTTCAGATTTATTGTGTATGATTGGTCTCTATGAAAAAGTGTTCCAGAAAAAATTGGAATTTGAGATACATGCTTTTCATTGAACAGTGACAATTTATAGTAGTTTCAGTTCTCTGGTTTTGCATGTTTGTTAGAATGCTAATCTGCACCTGAGCTAACCAAAAAGCATTTTGTTAGTTAAATGTTAAATGAAACTCTCCCACATCTGTCCAAATCAGGACAAGGTTTTTGCTTACTTACTGAGCGGTAATAAGTGCACCAAGTAAGCTCTTTTACTAAATCAAAACTAAGACACACTCTGCTAAAAATAAAAGTATGCGCATAAGCATCCCCAGCATGAGAGCATGACACACACACACACACACACACACACACACACACACACACACTTACTTGATGGAATGATGCCAATGGCACTATAATGCTAGATCAGCGATGGAAACAGGAGCATATGCCATGTAGAGCAAAGTTGACCTCCCCAGAAACTCGTTGAAACGAAGCCCATCACCATTTCCTGCAGACGCTGTGTCCTTTCAAAAGGACGTTGTATAGAATACTGACATGAACTACACCAGCTCTTGAAAACATTATAGAACTAATTACGCATGTGAAAATGGTTTAACATTCATACAATTATTGTGTATAATTGCAGCATGCATCTGTTCTGATTGGATTACCCTTACAATCAAGTCACACCATGGTAGTCAACGTCCTTTTGGCATATTTCAGAGGAGCTCCAAGCCTTTCTTTTGACTTTGCCAATTTACATTTACCCAAAATTGCCCTAAATCTATTTACTTACTGCCTTCTGTTCCGAGTGCGTCCTCGGCAGGGTGCCTAGAGCGCGCCGTCCCATGAACAGCAACTAACATCATATTCTACATTAGAGGTAGTGGATGTGGCAAGAATATACGATCACATTACATGGATGCATTGTTATAGTAACGCAGTAAGTATTGAGATCGTTAATTTTTCTGAAATTATAATCAAGACACTTAAAGACTAAAGATTAAAAACTACTAGAAGACTGAAAACTAAATAGCATGATATGCATCATGGATAAACGATATGGCACAACTATATCTGAAAACATTTTCCTAATGCACAATATGGTATGAGCATGATCAGGATACGTAGTTTTACTGATATGATACGTGAAGACTAAACTAAGTAAAAACTAAACTATTTATGTAAATCATAAGGCAAAAAATAGAATGTGGTGGTACTTGAAATCCAACTAGAATACTAACATTAAACATCATGTTACGCATCACATTTGGCAAAAATGGGGACACTTTCGTAATGAAAAATAAGTTCTCATACATGAAGACTAAAAACTAGAAACTAGAGACACAAACCTAAATATCCTGTATCATGCATTGCCGATATGGATGGCAAAAGGTACTATATAATGCCACTTATAAAAAAACAAAACACCAACACTAATCATACCTCATGTGACAAAAGTATAAGATCATAATACTTAAACCAAAGACTAAAATCTACTAGAAGTCAAGCATTAAACATAATGTTCCACACACAATATGATAGTCAGAATATTTCGTTTTTCTGATATGATATGCTGTTACTTACAGACTAAACTAAAAGCTAGAGTCTGAAAACTAAATATCATGCATCATGGATTGATTGTATAGATGGCAAATAAAATATATAATGACACTTAAAGAGTAAATACTAGAAAAATACTGAACATTAAACATCACTTGTATCATGTGGCAAATAATATAATATCATAATACTGGAAATGCATCATGGATGGACAACATGGCAAAAATATATCACGATGCCTGAAAAGATATTGCCATAATGCACAAGCCTCATTAGGACATTACTCAATACTCAAACTAAAACCTAAAAAATTAACTGCCATGGTATGTATCAGGGTAATAACATGATACTTGGAAGCTAAAGACTAAAAATTCAGACTGAAAACATATGCATCATGTATAAAAGATATGGCAAAGACAAAAACGATACTTGAAGATATTGTCATAATATCACACACACTTTGAGCCTGGAATTGACAATATGGTGATAAAATAGATATGTTTATACTCAAAAACTAAAGTGTAAAAACTACTATACTCAATAAAACAAGTGTTCTTTGGGTAGTTAAGGGTTCTATTTGGAACCCTCTTAGAGTGTAGAAGACTGAAAACTAAATATAAAACATTATGGATGGATGAATATTAAAATATTGTACTATGATACTTGAAGACTAAATTCTACTAGAAGAATAAAAATTAAATATCAAGACGTATTGTGCAACAAAAATAATAATAATAAAATAAAGCACATTGCAATAAAATGTAGCTCAAGGTGCTTTAGAGAACGTCTTATTCAAATAAATATCAAATTAAATAAAAATAAAAGCAGTGTTGACTATAGTATACTTGGGCACAAAAAATAAATAAATAAATAAATAAATAAATAAATAAAAAGGGGGGAAAATGTGATATTTTATGCGAGGGCTTCTCCAATATGTATTTTGTTGTGTGTTGAATTATAAAAATTGAATGTAAAAAAATCAGGTATCATTAAAAGAATAACTGCCATTTCTCATGCAGGATATATTTTAAGTCAAGGGACCTTTTTTTTTTTTTTTATACGAGTAAATATCTGAATTAAATCTAATGCAAATGTAACGATTTGAATCCAATTGTGTACAAAAGCAGGCTGGGCTTTACAACCCAGTCTCCCTGGGAATTCATATAATGAGCAAGAATGGATTTTGGTGGATTTGTATAGTCCAATAAAGACTTTAACTACTCAAACCAACTCATGGGAATTGCTGCAAACTTATGCCCCCACTTATGCCAGATATCCCTCTTATTTCTTTATAGCTATTCAGTAACTTTACTCAGCACATCCTCCTACTTTCTCGCTCTTTTAAAACAAACAATCAAATATAAATAAATCTTTGAAATAAGGTATTTTATTGGTCCTATGGCTTCATGCATTCTAATTAAATAGTTTGCTATATGGCTACAAGAATAAAGTAATAAAGTTAGGTACAGATGCAATGCTGCAAATCAAATATTATTGAAATGTTAAGTATTTTATTCTAAAGTGAACTCTCGTGTGTGGAACAGAGCCAATTATTCCACACTGTTTAGAAAGGAGCTTGTATGTATACATGTGTGTAACTTAGGTGCTGAATTTCAATCAGTTCGTATCAAAGACCATTTTCAAACAACATCTGCATCTACTGAATGTTAACGCAGCGCCTGTGTGAGCTCAGCAGCACAGCTGGCAGATGATTGAAGACAGTGAATGCATTCAGGTTTTCACAGACTTGTAGTGATGGGACTTACAAATCAGCCTTTTCCACCGCCATCTGAAGTGTAGATGGCAAGAACTAGGCCAAGTGTGCACTACAAGACTTTAAATTCTCAGAATTCTTATAATGCTCACATTACAGAATATTATTTCTCGTAATTTGTCGTCTTGTCGAAATCACGGTGGACACTACACAATCAAGGGCAGATGAAGCTAACTAACGATCTTTTACCCAACAAAAATTGCTTGTTTCATGAAAACACTCAAGAACTTAAAAAAAATAAAAAAATATAAACAAGGTACAAATAATGTAACACAGAGGAATAACAGACGACGAAATAAAACAAATAAAATGCAGGCAAGTGGTGTATTTAACGCACCAATTGGGAGAGAGCGGCCTGGGCAAGATAAGCATGTGAGCTGTGACTGGGGTTTGGTGCCTCGAGTGTTTATTGAAATAAAAGTTCAGATTTATCGTTTGGGTGCTCGAAAATGGCATCTAAGAACTCATGAGAGTACCTGAAACGAGTATTTCTGACTGTGCCACGTGCGAGTTGGTGTGTGAGGACACACGAACCAAAGACCACTACCGTATTTTATTTATAGTACTTTATTCTGGGAATTTGTTTGTTTAACCTTAACATTTTATTTGGTCGGAATAAAGAACCCTAAAGATATTGTTGTGTTCCGTGTTAGTTTAATTACCACCAGCTACATAAATAAGTGCATATTGATGGTCATTTAATGCATCTTGATCCAGGAATTGAGAGTCGATTGAAAGTCAATTTGCACTAATTTGTGCAAATTAAAAAATAAATAAATAAAATAAGAGGACGACGCACAAATGACGGCGGAGAGAATGGTTGAGATGTCTATTCTGCAGAAACAGTAGGAGAGGTCTAGGTTGAAGCCTTGGTTGTTTTATAGCTGTACTTAAAAAAACTGTTTTGATACATTTTTGTTCCCTAAGGTAAATGTAACCCTCAAAAAGGTACAACAGTGATCCTTAAGGTCCATATATTTATCTTAAATGACTTAAAATTTGTCATGTTCTTTTTGGAAATTTGCTTTAAAGAGCAGTGTTTTTTTGTGTTTATGGCTCACATCTGAGAATTCTTCAAGTCAGAAAAATCAGGGCTAAAACCTTGCAGTTTGTAGTCGACATTAGACACACCTCATCTTTGGACCTCTGTCTCAATTGAAAGTCTCCAGCAAGGCTACAGCCATGTGTGCTCATTCGAATTAACTTCACAGCGGTAGTTTCTTCTTTACCAAATGGCACCCCCGCCTTGTTAGAGACATGGCCGTTTAACACATTGGGATAAAACCAATGTTTTCTCGGTCACTCTTACTTCAGAATTCTTAACAGTTCTGACATTCTCTACGGTCAAATCCTCGTGAATTTATTCATGCAAATATGATAGATGAGTGGCTCCATTATGAGCTGCTTGCTAAATATGGCTCCATCTCCCCATTGGCGAGTAGGTCCATCTCAACCATGCAGTCTTCCCCTTTTCTATTCTCTTTCTGAGCATTACCCCTTGCTACTTGGTTAATTAGGCCAGTAAACCCACTTTACATGGAGCACTCTTTGGAGAACCAAGCTGAGCGAGATCATACCACATGAATGGGGCACTTTAATGGCCACCGCAGATCTTCTACCATTTGCATTCCCCTTTTACCCCCTTAAAAATCAATCTGATTTGTGTTATACTATAGGAAGTGGTCAAAGAAGATATTCCGGTGCCGACAAGGAATGTTTCGGCCAGACGGTTTTTAATCCTCCAAATGTACGGAAAGTACGCAAGCGAATATGTGAACAACGAAGCACGCATAGCTACGGCCAGTCCATTTAAAACTTTAAAAATAAACAATAAAACTCCATTTTGAATCCTAGATTGGATTGAAAGCCAAGTAGAGGGAAGCTTAAACTGTGGTAATACGATCGCTCATATCTCCTTCCACCCAAGAGTCGAGCAGCAGAATTTTGAACTGGTTGCAAAATTGTATTTGGCTGATCCCAAAATACAGTGCGTTACAATAATCTAGGCGGAACGAAATAAAAGCATTAATGACTTTTGCCCTCTCATTAAGTTGAAGAAAATGAATTGGCCATCCAATTTCTAATGTCCATAATACATACAACCTCTTAAATGAGCACCAACCACCAGGTCTCGGGTCTCAAATTACACATAAGCATGCCATCTTGCTTTATTGGAAGCTACAGCTGATTTTTCATTGGAAGCTATAGCTGTAAATCAAGATGGCATGCGTAATTTGTTCCAGTGGGAGCTTGTATATAGAAAAAAAAAAAAATAAATAATAATAATAATAATAAAAATATGGACCCAAGATGGGCCCCAGAAGTGACGGTGGTGGATGAGAAGACGTAGTTGCCAATATTAACAAAAATGGTTTTATTTCTGAGAATAAAAAAAACAAGACACATTGATACCACCACAGTGTTCCGGACACTCGATGAGTATGATCCAAAAGCAAAAGCAGCACTTAAACCACTTAAAGGCCTAAACTAGAGGGCAAAAAGTTTGTTAAAATTGTTGGTGTTTTTAAAAATGACACTGAATGGGGGGTAAAAGGGGGAAAAAAATGTAATGGGCTGGTAGCTAGGCCTACTCAGAAGTCTGGAGTCCAGATTATGCTTTTTTTTTTTTAAGTTTGCTTTAACCTTTTGCTTCTGTCTGGCTGCTGAGATTTTCTTTACTATTTTGCAGTCAAGTTGAGCAGCTAACTAGCCAGCTAAATGTTTTAACGCTTAGAACAGCAGATCATATTGCAAATAAGCAGATTGTGGTATTATGTAGAAATTAGTTTATTCAGAACGGTAAAGTTGCTCTGTGAACAAATATAGTAATGAATCCTGATAAATGGGAAGGCGTTTACTGGTGACGTCTCCAATCTAAACGGTTTTTCTAAATGGATGAAAGTAACACACCACCTCTCTAAAAAGGTAGCACTCACAAAACAGGTTTACGAGGTCTTTGCAATAATCTTTTAAAAACCTTTTCCCCCCTGGAAGGAGTAAACGCTCTCTTTAAAAGCAGATAAGTGGTATCTGGGTTTTGGTTTGTCCCTTTACACAAGCCAGATCACTCAACCGAAATAACCTTACATCCCCAGGGATCCTTACAGA
>JAOUQW010023793.1:0-11716 GCA_028565825.1 Olivaichthys viedmensis
TCTCTCAGTGAACAAAGCTTTATGTATTGCTCTTCTGATGGTGTGGTCACTTTTGGTCTGCCTGATCATGCTTTGGAAACAACTGATCCAGTTTTGACAAAGCATTTTAGAGTGCCATACAGTGGCAATGAAAAAAAATCCCAGATTTTCAATTTGGTCTCAGACATTTGGATCCCATTGTGTGTATTAAATAAATAAATTATCATCATACAGTAAGCACTATCCTTTTCTATAAAGATGTATTAAAACTAACTAACATTCAACAGCATTGGAAAAGAAAAAAATAGGACTTCTGAATTTCCTTGTTCATCATGTAAAAACTAGTGATCTGAACACACCTTCAACCTAGATTACATAAGGAAAACCATCCCTGAATGTGTCAAATAGAACTGCACATTGTGAGCAGTCGGTAGTACAGTCTGTGCCATGCTTAATTTTAAATGTTTTAATCACTGGTAAACATTTTGGGTCTGATGAGGAAATAATGAAGATGAAGTTGTTCAGGAATTGAACAGGATTTAAATTAAACTGCAGAGGCCTGTTAAATCAAGGTGGCAAACTCCATTAATTACAACAATATGAAATGCACCAGGCCTTTTGAAAACATTAGTTAGTAATTAGCTTTTAAAAGACGTGTTCCAGGGAAATCTTACATTTATCCCGACACTGCACTGGTCCATGGTTGCAATGTAAACTGTTATTAGCATAATTTCAGCTGTCCATATTACTAGCACAGATACATACAGCCACAGTAAAACTGAAAATTTTAAATGCTGTAAATAAAACATCACGGTCATATATAGAAAATTCCTTCAATATTTAAAGACTTCTTTCAGACATATCTGAATCTCTTATCATGAGAAGGGTCTTGTTTACAGCATTCATATCGGATTCAGTTTTTTATAAGGAAACACCAGCTAATAAACATTTCATTGTTCAGCGTCAGTCTCCAGGCAAGATGTGTTGTAGAAAAGGATAAAATAAGACATGAGATTGGTTCAAGAACTTTTAACATTTTGAAAGAATTTAAGAATCTTGAATTACTTAAGATTATTAAAAAGTTAAAGTTAATGTTTATCTAAAAGTTTCAGGATGTAGATGCCACATTCAATTTCATTGGTACTTTAGGACTTTGGAGATTCTGAATATAATTTAAGCTGTACTACCTTATTATACATACATATACAGTACACAAATACAACAAAACAGTTGCATATACAACAAAAATAACCACAAATCTGATTCCTCACTAGTTAGAAATTAATAATTTCATTTGAATTTCAAATGAACATTGTCAGCTAATTTTATGAGTCCATCAGGAACCATTGTGTAGATTTGATAGAGAGTGATGCATGTAGGCAGGAATTGCACAGCAGTTCATTAAAAAGATTTGTAAATGTGACACAAGTCATATTTACTGTGCAGAGAAAAACTCTTCTCCTATCTGTGATGAGCCAAATCCAATCTTCTACCTGCAATATGAACAGAAAATATCTGCCTCAGTGTTCATGCATGGTATATTAAACCCCCTCATGAATGAAGAAATGAAGCCCATAGTTCAAATTAAATCCATAGTTATGCCATGTTTTATACAGCAAAATCCCTAGTGTTGAATCAAGACATATGGTGTTAATATGAGTCTGGACGGATCCAAATTAGCATTTAAGAATTGATTCAACACTTGATATTTTGCTGTGCACTCTTTTTGGATCATTTGGAACTGTTTATTTTATATGCTGATATGTTTATATGCTGTATGATTGCATTTGCGACTGTGGTGTGATGTTGATAGAGAGTTAACTTCAGGATGAACGAGTCTTAAACCTAAACTGAAAATCCTTGATTCAAAGTTACATCACCTGATGGACTACTTAAGGCTCTAAAATGAAAGCGATACAGCACAGTTGCTGATAAATCCAAAGTAAGATACGTTTTGGCAGTCTGACTCCAGATGAGTGACTCCCATTCGAAAAGGAGAACTCTATCTGTTGAGCTCAATTCAGGAGTAAAGGGGTGAGGAAACTACAGTACAGGCGTACCAGCTGAGGCCGGCTGAACCTGGGCCGACTGCAATTCCCCAGCTGATAGGAAAGCTATGTTTGGAGCGTGCCTCATTCCACAGCCATCACTCTGGCTGACTACTGCAAGACAACCACCATTATTAATAATATTATTTAATAGGATATAATATTAATAATATTATTAAGAAATTATTAATAGGCAGAAGCCTAATTGTCCAAGCAAGACATTTCCAAATAAAGTGGTATTGTCAATTATAGGGGAAACAAATGCATAATAACAATGGTATGCTCATATATGCAATGCTTTTTAGCTGTGCTAAGGAGCACCATCTTAGATCTTTCCTACCCACAGCAATCAGGCTCTACAATGAGTCACCCTACTGTCGGAACAGCACTGAGCCTCAGTGTACTGATCATTCCCTCGTGGCTTCCAGTGTTATTCTGACCACCAACACACCCATGTGACCAGTGTTATATTAACTCTCATGTCAACATGTCTCATCACCTGTTCCATGCTGATAAACTTTTGGATGCTGTAATTTGCACTCTTTTGCTCATTTGTAAATCTGTTCCTTTTTAATATATATTTTTTTCTCAACACTTCTAATTTATGTTTGTAATGTGTATAGTCTTGTGCTGCTACTGTAACACTACAATTTCCCTTAGGATCAATAAAGTATCTATCCATCTATCTATCTTTAGGTTGACATTCTTTTTTTAGTCAAACTCATGAATTTATGCATTTTGCACTTGATACGTTATGGTTATGTATTGTTTATTTATATGTTTTCCTAATCATACCATCAACATAAAGATGATGGTATTGACAGATGTTGACTCATATGTTTCCATCTAACTAAATGGACAATATATATAGTAGATATAGAAAGGAAAATATGAATACAAAAACAGAAACGATTAACTAAATAGGCTATGTGGACCTTTTTCACCTGAGTAGTGCCAAATACAGAGGCTTTGTCCTCTGTAGAGAGTAGACTTTGTGAGAAGATGTGTGTAGTGAAGCTGAACAGCACTCTTATACAGTACTATTCCCTTTCTGTGTGCTGACAATTTCATCCTCCCGTGCACCTTACTCTGTCACCAGCTTTTTGCAAAACTTTAATCATCTAATTTTCTAAGTCATAAAAGTTGGTTGGAGGCTAATTTAAATCCCAGCTATGCAGAGCACAGTTTCACATTCAGGTCATAATCAAGAAAATTAAAGAACACTCTATTCCCCTATTATCCCTCGTTCCTATAATGGGAACAAGGGATACTAATGGGAGATTTTCCTCCATTGTCTTCCTTTCTTTTCCTATCAGTAACTAGCCCTGCAAACACACACGTTGCTAATAGTATAAGTTAGTAACAGAAGCATCAGGTTTTCTTGCACAGTGTGTTAACATGTGTTCCCCCCCCCAGAAAATAGCTTACTAGCTCCGTTACATTGCTAGCTCAAAGCACCTGAGCCCTGATATTCCTACGACGCTTGACAAATTCAAAAACAGATGGTATGTGCCAGATTTACAAATGGGCTAATTTGGTTCTTCAAACACACCAAAGATGTATCAGGACTCAAAATCATGGATCAAGAAGTTAATGGTTGGCTAATGACAATGGTATGGAGCCCAGGGGAGAACAATAAACATTTTATTTCTTGCTCAAATTGTAGTAAAGAGTACACACGACTTAGTTTAAAGTGGAAACAAGGTACTAAATCGAGGTCACAAAATTTAATGCTTGCACACAATTTATTTTATTTCTGCTCTAAATTTGCTTTTTGGAGTTCACGAATTAATACATTTTTGCCCACATTTTGGTTAATTTGTACTTTCGTCAAAAAACAAACAAACATGCATGTGATTTAATGGATAAACTGAGTTCAAGTTGTAGTTCAGTCTCCAATATGAATAGACCCATATGAAAAGAAAAAAAAAACATCCAAATATATGTGTAATACAGCAATATAGTTTTCTTACAATAATGCCATGGGAGGCGATGGGAATGTGTGTCAATATGTCTCCATTTCTTCAACATCCCAGCATAAGTACTGCAATACTGAGTGACAAAATGCACACATTACATTTATGTGTAAAGGAAACTTCATTAAGGCAGAAACCTTTTAAGGAGTCCCTACAACAGCATACTCCTGAACAGATAATAGTGTGGCGCACTGTACAATGATGGAGGACATCCATCTGAAACATCCTATTCCTCAAGATACTTTGTGTCCTACACCAGAATTTTTCCAACCCCTATATTTACTACAGTCCTTACATCCTTTCTTTAAACACAATGAACCAGTCAGACAACAATAGCAACAGACCAAATGTACAGAAACACATCAACTATACATGCAGCCATAATTGTAACTAAGGAGGATTTATGCATTGTTACAGAGGGATTACAGCAGTAAATACACACGTGTATCAATTTTAGTTTTGGCTCATGCAAATACACAACTGTATCTTGACAGTTGTATCAAGACATCAGGCCTCTCTCAGGTGTAACAGGAGGATGAAATGCTGTTTTTCTATAAGATTTACTGTGTGATTATCACTATACCTAGTATTAACTACAGTGGAACATTCTACTTATTTTTAAACTACAAAGTTTAAATTCATATAAAAGTTATACGTTGAAACAAGTGGACAATTCCTGTGTAGTTAGTAAGTAGTTGCTATCAAATTCAAAGGGGGTTGGACTGCACATTACAACACAAATATTATACAGAAATTATATAATTATAATATAATATAATAATTTAATCAGTCACACTTTAAAAAAAAACTAGTTTAGTTATAACTGTCAAATACACTTGTGTATTTACATGAGCCAAAACATAAGATATACTTCTGTAATTTATCTGCAAAAGTGCATACATCCTCAGTAGGTACATTACAGTTACATATATTCTTAATATGTGTAACTACGCCAGTATTAGAGACACTCAATATAAACGGAACCATGGAAATTATGGAAAAGATTCTTCCTTGGGAATGGCTCAGCTGTCAGGTCAGTCTTGGCAAGAAAAACATGGCAAGACTTATTATATTAGGATACTTATATGAGCGCCAACAGTCACTCATATGAGAATTTAATTCACAGAGATTCACACAAATTATACCAAGTCTGCGTACCCGGGACAGCTAGGTCTAATGACTGCATATCTGTTGTTATGTGCTACAGAACCATGCTCTATGAAACAAGTTAGTTGCACGCATTTAAATGTTTGTAGTATCAACTAGTGCAATACATTCATCATTATGCATTACACATGCTGCCAACCCCTGCTCTTTCTGGTTTTCTCTGTACTGAAAACACTCTACCTCCATCTCCCTCACTAATTTAATTTCACTTTCTTTTCATCATCAAGAAGTTTTAGTTAAAAATTGATGAAGATAAATTGTTAAGCCTAATGAATGTTACAGCCTAATGAATTCTTTATACTATTTCAATTGTCTTGCATTTCATTTTAACTGCAAATCTCAATTAAAATGAAGGATCATATCATTAAACCACCTCTTTAAACTATCTCTTGCTGAATATCATAATTACTGTCCACAACAACACATCTTGCCTTTGTTTTCATAGATTTTTATACTGTTCAGAATGAGATTTTCAGCACTTGGTGTACCGATTGGACCCCAAGCCCATTTGTGATACATAAAATATATTAAGTAATTATTATTATTATTATTAATATTATTTGTAGGGTTATTTGGGTTTTTTTCCCTCTTTTGTCAAGTCATCTTAGATCAGCAATGTTCCTTAGATAACATGATAATCTGTGTTTTGCATTGTCTTAACTTTAATTTGATTTGAGTTTTAATGATTTCAAACAGGTTACTTGCAATGTAGTTCATTTGGCCAACTGTACTATAATTGCACAATCCTTACAATTGGGTAAAGAGCTAGAATTCTTTTTAAATTGCCTTCTAGGTTTAATGTTCTATTTGCACTTTTGTGTTTCTGCTGTCAGTTTACCACACTTTGTATATTTTATATAAAAATGAATGAATGAATGAATGAATAAATAAAATGAAATAAATCAATAATTATTCATTAGTGTCACTGAGCAAAGCAAATCACTGAATAAGTCACTGGACAAATAAAAAAAGAGCAGGATCTGCTGATTTAGTGAAGAGTTTAACAAAACAAACACTATTAACAAATAAGGATCCGGAGGCACAGAAGCGTTAAAGGAGAAGGAGAGGGTGAAGTTCTTCAGAAATAAATTCAAGTATGCCCAGGGTCTTTTTGGAGGAAAAGAAGAGTGGGAAGTAGGAGGTAACCAGGGAAGAACTCGAGGAGTATGCCTGGATCCAGCTAAGCGACCCTGGAAAAAACATCCCACTTGGCTCCCCAGGACATGTACCTCGTTCTGCTCAACCGGTTTCCCAGTTTAACATCTTACCTTCCAAGTGGAGCGAGATCAAGGAGATAGTAAGAAGAGCAAGGTCTGCCTCAGCTCCAGGTTCGAACGGGGTACCATATAAAGTTTACAAGAACTGCCCTAGGTTGCTGAAGCTGCTTTGGAATGAATGAGATCCACTTGGAAGAACCAAGCCATTCCAGCAGAATGCCGTAGAACGGTGACCACATTCATTCCCAAGGAGCAAGAATCTCGAAAAATCAACCAGTTCAGAGGCATTGCTCTACTGAATGTGGAAGGGAAAATCTTCTCTATGCTGGCTAAACGAATGACCAAATACCTTCTGGAGAACAGCTACATAGACACCAGCTGCCAGAAGGCAGGCATTCCAGGCTTCCCCGGCTGCGTGGAACACTCGACAATGATCTGAGAGCAGATCCAGACTGCCAAACGAGTGAAATCAGACCTGCACATAGTCTGGCTGGATCTGGCAAATGCCTTTGGTTCTACCCCCCACCAGCTCATAACCTTTGCCCTCGACTTTTTCCAAATCCCAGACTGCATCCAAACCCTGATAACCAGTTACTTTGGTGACTTCCAGATACATTACACAACAAAGGAGGAATATACTGGTTGGCATCGGTTTGAGAAAGGCATAGCAATGGGCTGTTCAATCTCCCCCATCCTCTTCACAGCAGCCTTTGAAGTAATCCTAATCGGTGGCAGACAGATGGTCCGAGGAGTCAAGTCACAGAGATTGCCAGCCTTGAGGAGCTACATGGAAGCATTCTCCAGACAGCAGCTTGCACAGCCCGACTCCTGAAACGAATCGAAGAACTATTCTCCTGGGCCAGGATGAAAATCAAACCATCCAATTCCCACAGTCTTTCTCTTCGCAAAGGAACCAGAAACGACATTGTCTCTTTCTCTGTGGATAGAGAAAGAATCCCATTACTGGCAGAACAACCCGTTCAAAGCCTGGGGAGACCGTACACAGCTGAACTGTCTGACAAACACATGGCACCCTCAGTCATGCAACAACTCTCTGAAGGCCTCCAGCGAATCGATCAAAGCCATCGCCCAGGGAAAATCAAGGTCTGGTGTTATCAATTCACCCTATACCAACAGCTGATGTGGCCCCTGAAATTGTGTCAGATCACCACATCCACAGCATTGACGATGGATGCCAAGATCAACAACTACATATGCAAATGACTGGGCCTACCTCGATGCCTTTCCAAGCGTCGGCCTGTTTGGAAGAAATACCCTTCAGTTGCCACTGAAGTCAATCACCCTGGGAAACAGACAAGAGAAGGCAAGGTTGGTCTTAGAGCTGAGAGAGTCGTCGGATCAGTCTGTATGTAACACCAAGGCCCACATCCAAACAGGTCACAAGTGGAGGGCGGAGCAAGCAGTTGACCAGGCCATCAGCAGACTAAAGCACCAGGAGGTTGTTGGCAGGACCCAGTCAGGCAGGACTGGGCTAGGGTGGGGAACAGCTCCAGTGGTATGGTCAACAGCCACAAGAAAGGAGAGGAAAGAGCTGGTGATCTCCAAAGTAGTTAGGATGGAAGAGGAGGAGTACAAAGTCAAAGCAGTCAGGCAGCGTCAACAAGGAAGCTGGACGACATGGGAGGGAGTCATCAACAGAGCGATAAGCTGGAATGACATGTGGAAGATTTCACAAGCCAGGCTCAGCTTCCTCATCAGGTCCACCTACGACACCCTACCAAGCCCCAGCAACCTGTGCCTGTGGTACAACTCTGAGGAAAACTGCCAACTCTGCAATGCCCCGAATCCAACCCTCCAACACATCCTCTCTAGCTGTAAGATTGCATGACCAAGTCCTATGGAAACTGGCAGAGATCTTGGAGGTCCGTAGACAGGAGGCAAATAGAGGTCACTCTTCACCACATCAACAGCTAATCCACTTCGTCACACAAGGATGGGCAGCACAGAAAACCACCATAAGGGAGAAAATGATCCTGACACCTGGGAATAGCTGGCTCCTGAGGGTGGACCTTGATCAGCAGCTTCAGTTCCCAACCGAGATTACCACAACCTTTCTCCGGCCAGACATTGTGCTGCACCTGCAAAAACAGTCAGACTTGGGGAACTCACAGTCCCATGGGAAGAAGGAGTAGAGCAACCTATGAGCGGAAAAAATACAAGTACTCAGACCTAACAGCTGAGTGCAGAGAAGCAGGAGGCTGCCATCTACCCCATAGAAGTGGGAGGCCGAGGCTTTGTGGGAACATCCACCCAGTGTTTCCTAAGGAGTATGGGAATTTCTGGGGCAAAGAGGAGGAAGGCGCTGAAGGAGCTGCCTGAGGAGGCAGAAAAGGGGAGTGTCTGGCTGTGGCTTAGAAGGAAAGATAAGACATGGGGGAAGAAAGGAAAATAGGATCCTATGCAGGGCCAGCTACAGGGGGTGGCAGGGAGACATCCCTGTCACTGCTCCACCACCAGGAAATGTTCCGGGATTAATGGAGTGAAACATCGATGAGAGGTGGCTCCCGGCTGACGACCCTGTAGCCCTCTCAGAGTTGTTACAGGCAGCAATGCCCAGCAGGTATTCTACCTACCTGTGCAACTATCTCATCTACTGACAAAGCTGCAGAGCTGAACTTGACTGCTTGTGTTTTACGAGATAAATGGGTAGCAAAAGATGTTCAAACTTTGGGGCAGCCTTCAAAAGGGCAGCAAATCTTTTTTCCATCTCTGATATGTACTCTTAGATGAAAGCACAGCAAGGAGAAATTAGCAACCACATATGTGCATCCTGAAACTTGACAGCTGAGGTTATTGCTGTGATTCTGATACCTCGCCTCATGGTTTAGCTTTGACTGACAATGATGTCTGTACATATAGGACCTAAGTGCAGAAAATGTTGTAAATTTGCACGGGCACTGCTCTACTTCACATGCAAACCTGCAGTTTGCCACATGCTTTATGTCTCTTCACATGACTAAACAACACCTTTATATTTGTCACGCTTTTGGCAGGGAGGATGCAGGCGCGGGCTTAGGGGGAGAAGGCAGGCTTCTGAAAGCACCAAAGGATTAGGCAAGAGCGTTGTCGGGGGGCAGGCGTAAGGTGGAGGAAGGGTCCAGGGGGCAAAGGCAAAGTCGAGAGTCCGGGTACAGAAAACTGGTCAGAGATCGGGTTGGCAGTCCGAGAAGCGCTTGGTACGGAGATATGCATCTAACAATACTGAGCACTGAAGTTCCACTTCGCGAGGCTTATAAACCTCGTATTACTAATACGTGCGTTGCAATATTTGCACTTGTACATTGTAAAACACTACAGTTCAAATTGGACTGAGGCACTGGCAGTGGTTTAATATTTAATTAGGGCTAGCGATTTTCATTAAGATATTTACCAACAGCTGAGTTGAAATGAAAGACGATAGCTAGCTAGTTATTTTAGCACTAAACAACTAGCTAGCTAGCAATAGCAATACCGAATTAGTGATAGCAATACCGATTTAATATTAGCGAGTTTACCAATAATGAGCTCTTTTACTTCTTTTAAGTAACAAAAACTGATTTGTATTTATTTTAGTACAAGAAACCAAGTATATCAAGGGTAAATCCACAGAGGAAAATATTGATAGTGGTAGCTAAAATTATTTACCTCACAGACGCAGTCAGTTTTCTCTTTCACAAATCAGGCACAGTCAGTCACGGTCGCCTCGCTCGGCCGTATGAGTCGATGTTTTTGTTTTGTTTTGTTTTTTTCTCTCTGGTAGCGGAGAAGAAAGATTGAAGTAATAATTGTGTGTGTGTGTGTGTTTGTGTTAATGCAGGTCCTGAAAGTTGTCTACCTTTCACGCTTATTTTCGTCTGTTAGGTGCCAATACAGTAGTATACTGTAATTATTGTACTAAACCATACTGTAATTTACTGTAATCTTTAAATAAAAGGTAATATACTGTATTTTTGGAGTGACTTCACATAAAATTCCCATGACTCAACACATATTACACATATATATTATACAGTTTTGTACTGTATAATGATGCTATAGTATTTTACTGGCTATTATACAGTTTGTAACTGTATAAAATACAGCAATGGTTAACAGTGTGGCGCCATCTTCATTCCGTACCGTTACAATACACCGGATGTGCATAGCCCCGATATGTCATACCGGTGAAACAAACCACATCCCAGCCGCAGTCTCGCTCTCTCTCTGGTCGACCGTTTACTCGGAAGGACTATGAAAGAGAAACAAGTCTCTTATCAGTGGAAACGACCTTTGCTTGCATTCGGACCCGTGCTACAGAGTCTATTTCCACTGGGCAACAATGCGTTTGTTATTTTTTAGCGTGCAAGTTACTTTCACTTTCAACGGTTGGCGAAACAGCTGCCGTTTAAAAACTCCGCTGGACGGCCGGACCTCCACGAAGTATTTAGTTGATGAAACTTCCCTGGGAGCGGATCCACGATGCAGATCAAACCACGAGCTGCACGCATGTACGAGGACAAAGTGTCCAGACACTCCACATCGCCGCTTATTTACCGCGCTGCATCGCCGGTTATTCAACGTGCCCAGAAAGAACTGGAATCGGACAACACGAGCTGTATTCTTTTTCCGCGCGCCACGAACTGAAAATAACCAAAAGCAAGAGTGTGTACATCTGGACAGGAATACATAGTACTGTATGCTATTATTTGTGCATAGTTTTGTAACTGTTTTTAAGGTAGTTTGAGGTTGTAAGTTCTTTCTTGTTCTTTGTTTTTTGTTATTTTTTATCGGTAGTGTGTTTGACAAAAGAATTCTCATGCGCCGCCGCGCACCCTCCCCTTCTATCTCTTATCTCTCTTCTCTGGCATGCAACACCGCTCTCTTATTCACTATCTCTTATTCACTTACACGGTCACTCCGTTAGTGATCTCAGGTTTTCTTTTTTGTGTTTTTTTTAAAGAAGAAAATAAGTCCCAAGGACCATAACGTTACACCCATTAACGTTACCACGCTTTGGACTTATTTGGCTGGCCATGCACCACACGTGGAGTCTTTGAACTCCCCGCCATTTTCTCTATTCTCTTGGTCTCGTACACCACATACCAAGAGGCTCAGCCACGTGTCTCACGTGATCTTACATTGTTGATAAGCGTAGCACGAACGCATATACTTGCACGCAAGCGCTAGGGCGGAGTAAGCAAACACACATACGCACGCACTCCCACACACAATTCCTCTGTCTCTTACTCATGTATATATACACACACACACACACACACACACATACACGCGAAGCTTTGTAGTATGTAGTTGGTAGTGTTTTCCTATGTTTTGTTTCTCAATAAATGTC
>JAOUQW010023821.1:0-11714 GCA_028565825.1 Olivaichthys viedmensis
ATCTACTGTAGAATAAGTCTGTAATGTATTGAAACGTGGAGAAGGTGAAAGGGGTGTGCAGACTTTCCGGCTTGACTTTAAGTCATTGTTACCTACAATTATTAACTATGGTGAAATTCTCTTTGCATAATTTTGTGGAACTAAGCCCTGTCAGAGAGCTTATTTCTGAAGATATTTGGATGCGAGTAGGATACATGGATAGAGGAGAAGAGGGTTCGTCTCTCTTCCACACATAAATAAACATACCTTGTGGTCCAATACGCTAAATCCTCTCCAGCTTCTCCCTTCTGTAGCTCAAAGAACTGAATCGGCCATAGCCTGTTGGGATAGAGCAGGGACCTAAATTTTCCCCACAATCCTCCTCTGCAGGCACCGCTTGCGCTGGATGTCCTTGATGGCAGGGAGCTGTGTGCCGATGGTGCAGATTTCACCATCTGTTGCAGGACCTTCTGGTCAGAGACAGAGCAGATGCTGTACAACACTGTGATGCAGTGTGTAAGAATACTCTGGATGATAAAACAATAGAAATTGACCAGAATCCGAGGATACAGAAAAACTTTTTTTTCAGTCTTCTCAGAAAATAGAGATGCTGTTGTGATTTTTAGACCAGGATGAAGATGTTGAGGGTCCAAGAAAGGTCCTCAGAGATGTGGATGCATAGAAACTTGAGGCTGGAAACACGTTCTACCTCAGTCCCATTGATGTATTATAGAGGGGCTAGCTGCAGCCTCTGGATTTCCTGTAGTCCACAATGAGCTCCTTGGTCTTCTTTATATTGAAGCCCCTCCCAAGCGTCGGGAAAGGCGAGGCCACGCGGCCCCAGGACACCATGGTGGGTGGCCCCTGGGTGTCCGTCGGCGCCACCGAGGACGTCACCACTCCGCCGAGGACGTCACCACTCCGCCCCCAAGCTCCGGAAATGGTGAAGCCACTCGGCCTCCGGACACCGCGGTGGGAGGCCCCCGGGTGTCCGTCGCCGCCGCCCCCGCCGAGGGTGTCAGCGGCCCCCCCCTGGAAGGTTGGTGGAGGGGGCTCTGTCATGCGCACAGCTGAGCATGAGACATAGCGGGGCGGTCGCCATGGTGACGGCTGCAACATGCTTGTGTTTTAATTTTCTTGTCTTTGTCTCGTGATGTGATTGTCCCCACCTGCATGTCGTTTGTTAGTAATTATTAAGTGTTTAAATACCCGCTTGTGTCTGTCCTGTATTGTGTCCTGTTTGTGTGTTAGCACGTGAGTTTGGTTTTGTTTCTCCCCGATCTTTGTGAATTAAATAAAGTATGTTGTTTATTGAAAGCGGCTACGCGCTTGTGTCCGCACCCCCGCGCCGACACATCGTGACACTACTATTGTGATGTTCTCCGCAAACTTGACAATGGTGTTCGGACCATACATAGCCGTAGAGTTGTGGGTGAAGAGAGAAAAGCGTAGAGGGCTCAGCACACAGCCCTGTGGGATACTGAAAATTCAGGAGGTCTAAGGTCTGTTGGTCAGGAAATTCAAACTCCAATTACCATAGAGGCCTCAACAATCTCCTCTGAAAATCAAAGATAAACAACTTAGTGCAAGCGGTTAGTGCTAACTTAATCTATCGGGATGTCCCGACCTGATACTGAGTATTGATATCAGGGCCAATACTGGCCTATAGCGCTGGATTTGTATTAGAACAGATTTTAAATATTTAGGTATTTTATGCTGTGAACGCGTGTTACACAACTGTCACAATACAGATTTTGCACTGTGAGCATTAGGGATGGCACGAGTACTGGAGCACAAACAAAGATGGCCAATGACGTCTCTGAAAGCCAATATTACTGTATACAAGTGTGCTGCCTAGAAAATACAAAAACAAAAACAAATGATGCTATGAAAGAAATGAGAAGTTCTGCTAGAAGAGCACACACAGGTAAAACAACAAGTTCAGCTTGAATGGTCTGGCTGGAGAAACTCTGCACCCGTAATGACCTGATGCCATGTGACTGTCTCTCTCCAGTCTGCAGATCTCATCCGTGTGTGTGCGACCAGCTCCGCCTCTGTGGTCCCAGACGACGTCCCTCCTCAAGACACGATCTTCCTTTTAATACCTTATAATACCTGGCATAAGCCTGTATAAATGCTCATAAGTTACGTGCATAACAAAAAAAAAAACCTACTTGAACTTGATAACACTTTATAAAGCATGCGTAAATGACTTCTTAATGTCAGGTTGCAGACACTAATGTTGTAATGCACTATTAGCTCCTGCTACTGCTTACTGAACCACCTGCTGCTATTTAATTTATATGCAATGTTTTAACATGTTTAATATGTTTAATTTAATATGTAAGCACTTAGCAGAAAAACTTGGATAATAAAGTGAACCTGACTCTGAAACACATGATTGTAAACAAATTATTTTGCCACATAATGATCATGGGAAGGCAGGACACAGGCGCGAAGCCGTTTTCAACAAACATTTATTCTACACACGAACTAAGCTACACAATTCACAGGTACACACAGGAAACACAACGTGACATTAAACAATCCGAGACAAACTGGACGGGGACACGAGGGCTATTTAAACAGATACTAATCACACAGACAAATGAGAGGCAGGTGGGGTGAATCACATTATGGGACAGGTACAATTACACACAAACACAAAGTGCGTGGTCGCACATGTGGTGGCCGTCGCCATGGCGACCTCCATGCTAGGTCACACGCACAGTGACATATAATCATTATTGAAGTGTTTTCCTGTAATATTTACTGCAATATTCTTTTCATATTGTTCAGCTGTACAATATTATATGAAGGACAGATAAAATAATTATGGGATTTCAGACAAATTCCTCGCTAAACATGTGCTGCAAACACACAAATATGCACACCATTATTTCCTGGAGGATAAACTGATCCTCATGGTCCTTATTGTTCTCAACCACTGGGGTTTAAGATCAGGATGATATCACACCACACACACATTCACTGGGAGTTACTTCAGTAATGCCACTACTTCCTTATGTCCCCACCTTTACGGCTGTTCGATTCACCTGCAGGCCATATATTGCTGTAGATAATTTATACGTCTATGTGTTGGAATAGAGTTAAAATAGTGGTTTCCATTAATGTCCTGGCAGTGATAGCTCTGTGGGGTTGTGAGCTAGTAACTGAAAGGTTGTGATTTCAAATCCCAGGATTGCCAGAGAGCTGCTGTTGGGCCCTTTAGCAAAACCCCCAGTTGCTCGACTGTTTGCTTGAATTATATCCTACCTCACTGTGGAGCACTCATTACCGACTCAAGTCAATTTTTATTGTCATTTCATCCATATATACAGCAGAAAAAATAGAGCCCCCAGGAACACTGTGCAACACATAAGGGCTACACAGGACTACTTAAAATGTAGTAGAATAAATGCAGCACAATACAATAAATACAAAGAACAGTATGGGTAACAGTAAACACAAGCTACACAGAACAACAGGATCAGCTTCTGGATAAACTAGGCAGTATAACTGACTGTTTGACTTTGCAAAATGCATGCGAAGAACCATCAGATGAATGTAGCAGCATATAAAGAATATACATAAGTAAACATCAGTAAACTTGTTCAGGTTTGAAATATGAATACATATAATACAGTACTGTGCAAAAAACTTTTTTATATAAATTTTGTCTTGGATGTTTATTTGATCTCTTCTGCATTAGTGTGTCATTAGAAAATAACTCATTTTAGATTTCCCAAAAAACTTTTCCAAAAAAATTAAATGTTACAGAGAAATCTTTGTAAGTCATTAAAGAAAGTAATAAAGTAATAAACCACTTAATATAGACCACCATAAAAACAGAATCAAGGCTGTCTGGGATTTTACCTGCAGAGACAGAAGCATTATGTGCACTCCTGCTGCCCGATGTGATGCCGGTGCCAGATCCTGACACACTTCTCCTGCTGTGGCTATTCTCAACCTCCTGACCTGCCTGATGGATCCTGATGCTCTACTCCTAATGTCACCCAGAAGAGCATGGGTTCCCCGTTGTGTCTGGTTCCTCTCAGGTTTCTTCCTTATTCCGTCTCAGGGAGTGCTCATTAGAGATCTAGATCTAAATATGGATTTCTGTAAAGCTGCTTTGTGACAACGTCTATTGTTAAAAGCGCTATACAAATAAAATTGAGTTGAATTTTTGTCTAAAGGCTAAAAACTGTGTCCTGAAGTTGTGTTTATTTTATATACTATTTTATTCAAATACACAAAAACATTATTTTATTGGAGGCATTTATGGGATTTTTCTTCTTTGATTTTTATTAATATTCTAAACAATTTTTCTAAATATTTAAAAAATAAATAATTTTCAGTTCTCAAAAATGTAAAGTACCAGCCTTAATTTTTCTCTTGAATTTTGTAAACACAATGTATTGCTGGACTAGAAACTATTGCAGTACAATACGTAATCTATGATATATCACTGTACATATTTATATTACATATTACATACATTGAAGTACGTGAAATGGCTAGATATTTATGAATTGCAGCAAAAAAAATTGAATCTGTCTTTTGGCTGTGTCTGTCTCTCGTGTATATTTTATATTGATTTATCATAGTTTTCAGATTTTATTATTTCATTTTATTTATTACTCTTACTAATTATAATTATTGTTATATCATAAGGACCAAAATTTAGTCTTGGAGGGCCTTTACTTGGCACGCTTAATTAGAAAACTATTTCTGAGTTCAGTTGGGTGTATTGGAGCATTATTAATAGGGCCACCTACAATAAATGCATTTACATAAATATAACTGCATGGATATACACATGAATCTAATTGTATGATACAGTATGTGTACAACAATCAGCAAACTAACAAAAGAAGCAAACACACTTGAACTCACACATATAAACAGAACATAAGCACACAGAATCCCACAGGACTTTCTGTTTGGAAAAAATAGCATTTAATTGAGGTAAAATTGCGTAGATAATTGGTTCCGAAGTAAACTGTAAACTGAAATACACCATGACCTCATAGTTCCTTCCCAACCTAGTTTGTCACTTCCTCTTACATAGAGCCTCCTCTTTTTTAGACAGCCTGGAGCAGGATAATGAAGAGCCAAAATCATCCACCAAATATAGTGACAAGTTATAGCACACTGCCATTTCAAAATCGTCTGATTTCCAGGTGACAATATCATCAGGACAAAAAGAGCCACCGTTATGATATCAGCTCCACCATTTTTGGGAAATTGAGCCAAGCAACTCATTTTCAAATAATCACAGCGATGTGACAAAGCAGGAATAACCTGCCTTCTTATTTTTTTTCTTACCTGCTTCAACCAATCATTTTGGCTGAAGTCAATTTCACAGCAAAATTATACCAAAATGAGTTGAGACTCTTTACAAAAGATATAAGACTTATGTGGGTAATGTTCAATACGAAATGACCCAGTCTACTGTGATTTCTAAGCTATTTAACATCAAGCATTTGTTTTTCGCCAATACCCCATAGACACCTAAAGAATATATGGAAATTTTCTAACCCTGTTATAATACAATAGAGGTTTTAATGCCATTGTTTACAAAAATGATAGCATTGCATAGGTTTTGGACCTTCTGTGAATTTCAGGTAAGCCATATTTAAATCAAATGATTTTAGTATCACTTTTTTTGGTGTTATCGCTATATAATTGGAAGAAATGGAAAATGCAGTGCTAACAAAGGTCGCAGGTTGAGGTCATCTCAGTCCATCTACCTACATACACAAATTCACACAAAATACTGACAGAGTTAAAGTTAAAATGCAAAATTATACAGCCACATGGACAGTTGTAACAATTTTAAATTACATTTTAATGAAAGATAGGTTGTGCAGTATAAAAACATAGAAGAATATACTATTATACTATAATGTATTTTAACAAAAGTTGATATTTCCTGATATAAAAAATAAATATATATATACACTCACCGAGCACTTTATTAGGAACCTGTGCATGACATGCAATTATCTAATCAGCCAATCGTGTGGCAGCAGCGCAATGCATAAAAGCATGCAGATACGGCCAGCAGCTTCACGTAATGTTCACATCAACCATCAGAATGGGGAAAATATTTGATCTCAGTGATTTTGATCGTGGCATGATTGTGGGTGCCAGACGAGTTGGTTTGAGTATTTTTAAAACTGCTGATCTCCTGGGATTTTCACGCCCAATTGTCTCTAGTTTACTCAGAATGGTACAATAAAGAAAAAACATCCAGTGAGCGGCAGTACTGCAGATCTTGTTGATGAGAGAGGTCAACGGCGAATGGCCAGACTGGTTAGAGCTGACAGAAAGGCTACGCTAACTCAGATAACCACTCTGTACAATTGTGGTGAGGAGAAAAGCATCTCAGAATGCACGATGCGTAGAACCTTGAGGCGTATGGGCTACAAAGGGAGGCCCTACCCAGTATTAGTATAGTATTTCTAATAAAGTGCTGGGTGAGTGTGTGTGTATATATATATGGGGGGAAAAAAAGATTATATATATATATTTCCCCCCCCCCACAAACAACAGCCATTTAAAGTCATTCAAAGCCATTCAAAAGGAAAAAAATGGTCTTTGATGGTCTTTGACAGAACATGAACTAAGGGAGTTCACGCAAAGACTGAGATGAATATGTGCATTTTATAAGAGTGAAAGGAACAGTACAGAACTGTATTTTGCAGATAGCAATGATCTTTACTCATATTCAGATAACCGTACAATATCTACAGCATGTTTGGGATGCTTGTGCCAAAAGAATCTGCTCCAATCCTTTTCAGATAGCTATAACGCCAGAGCCAGGCAGCTGCATGTAGGCGGTTATTCATATTCAAACTCAGAACACATGCAAACCAGGTCAGAAACCAGAAAACGGTTAGAACCAGAATAAAATGGGACCAGAACTAGAAAACAGGACACAAGGAACTGGGAAGACAGAAAAGCAGGAACCACATCTCAGCATTGCAGTTGACAATATCCACATGGCAAATGAGCGATACCCCAGTATCGACCCCTGCTTACTACTTTCAACTGGCCCACACCTCAGCCAAATCCGGCTGCCAGAACACAGCCATATTCAGCCTTGATGAGACCTTATCGGCCATACAGTTGGTCCACTTTTGCCAAAATTGAACTGATGCACAAGCATTAGATATGGTTGGCTGCATTGAGTTATTTTTGGCCCAAATTCCAAATGCTGTGAAAAATAGCTACAGTTACAGCTACTTTTTGTGCCTAAACTCAACCATATTTGGCCTGGAATTGACCATTCGCTTAATACCTCCGCTAATTAGTGATTAACCAGAAGTCGTAGCTTAGCAACTGTAACTAGGCACAGGTGTTAAATTGGGTGGAAATGCAAAGAAGTAGAGCTTCGTCACCTTTGGTTTATGTGAGCGGCAAACGAAGCTGACCTCTGGTACTATAATTTGATGCAAATGTATATAGTTTCTAAAACAATCTTTATGAAATCATTTAACTGTTTGATGTGATAAAATAGGTAAATATGTACATGTATATTTGCACAGTTTTGTTTATGTGTATTTATCTGTATATATATATATATATCTGCACAGCTATTTCTCTCATCTTAATTATTTAAAATGTTTATACCTCTGTTGTCTTGTATTATTTGTATGCTGCTGATACACTTACATTTTACTGAAAGTGTTATCTTATCTACTTGCTACACTAACGCTGCCAACCCTCCCCTTCTAACAATCCATGATTCAAGTCCTGATTTTTGTGGTGCTGCATGTTTATAGCTATAATTGTCTTGCTGTTTCAGAGTATTTCAGCTTGCTACATTAATTAGTTAATGATGCCCTCAACTTTTTAGTAGCCTGGATTAGCCTAGATCCCAAGCATTCTGTTGCATAGGTAGCTAGCGAGCCTAATTTGCAAAGCCAGATGAAATTGTGACCACTGAGCTTGCTCCCTAAATTAAACATGTGTTCATACAGTAGGCCTATTGCTAAATGCACTCAAAAGACACACTTGTAATCTGGTTTAGTTATGTAGCTAGCTAGAAAACTCGCTAATCAGATCCTCAATTCAGCAACGTTAAGAGTTGAGGCAGATATGGATGGCCTAATCCTGCAATCAAATCCACAATCTAATCCTGCTAGTTCGGTAATCCACGTACAAAGAACGTTGCCCTGCACAGGAGGCCTGTTCGAAACAGAACCATAAATCCTGTTGTGGTTCTTTCTGCTCTTCCTACAACTATCTTGCAATTGTTTTTGGTCAACTGATAGAAAACGGCATTTTTTGGCACTCTTATCACCGTCAGCTCCTTTAACAGCTGCTTTGATTGCATTCTTCTTCACTTGTAATTTGCTTTGGACAAAAGCATCTGTCGATTGAAAAAAAAAAGAAAAAGGAAATATATTCCAGAACAGGTGGTGATCATCCTCTGACGATGCTCTCTGTAATTAGAAACAATCGTTCAGTCCCAAAGCCAGAGGCCAGACCCAAAATCTCAGCCGTCTAATTGTTCAAACAAAAAAGCTGTTTAAAAAAAAAGCTCAAATTTTAAGGAAAGAAAAAAACATGTTTTCCTATGATTGTGGAGAAATTTGGTCCTCACAAAAGGCTGAAAAATCTGCGCGCGCGCGCGCACACACACACACACACACACAGTAAGGCACCATGGGGGTAACACAGCTTGGCAGCGGGAATGGGAGTATATTTACAGTACCCCAGCCCCCCCTCCCCAGGAGCTCGTCGAGAAGGCGAAGGAGACGTTAATTGCATTCTGCTGTCGCTGTCTTGTACGTATTGATCAGCCAAACATTACAGTGGCCTTTCTTTCTCAGCATGCCACACACAATAACTTTGATAGTCATCGAGTGATGGAGGAGAGAATAGAAGAAGTGGGAATCAAAATACGAGGAGACCAAATTGAAATCTCAGTCCTCGATGGGTGCTCGGTCGAGATACTGAGATATATATATATAAATGGAATAGAATGTTTGTACACATTAGGGCTGTCAAAACTAATTTCACTATTCGAATACTTTTCAAATTGACATAATATTTCCGCATTCGAAGGCGAAAATCCACATTCAAATGTTTAAGTTGCCATGTTTTACTTTTAGTTGCCCAACACAAGTCTATAGAAACGCATTTCGCAAACGTTTTTTGGCCAAATGACCCTGTGGCTTGCTGTAGGAAAAGGGGGCGTTTCAGTAGGAGGCAGTATAGATCTGTCACAAGGCTGGACCGAACTCCCCGTGCAGTAAGTTATACAGTAAGTAGCAGAAAGTCAATGCTAAACACACACGGTCCTGTTGATCGACGTGGGAAGAACAATTTTAAAATAGAATTTAACAACCAACTTGGACCATAAAAGCTTTAAGAGCATACAAATTTGCTTAAATTAACAACTATGACATTAGGAGTGTCTAGTTTTTATTTTTTTTAAATAGTGAATATTTAGAGGTATACAATATCTCAGTTTTGTAATTACATAATGAAAGTGTTCTGTTAACTTGGATAATTCTGTTGTACCAATGCAGCACTACCTGGAAGTATGCAATCCATTTGGTCTATAACATTCCTTAATAACCTGCATGGCCAACCTCCAATAAGTCCAGTGTTCCAGTAAGTTCTGGGTTCTTTTTTAAATTTTTATAAAAAATGTGAATAACAATTTTGATGGCCCATTTTTCATGATCAACCGACTATCCACTAATTGTCAATCAAATATCACCGAACTGTCACAGAAGGTTAACGGTTTGTTGAATACCGATACTGGTTGATACTACAAATATATTATAATTATGAATAAACAAAACATTCGTTGAAACATACACTACAGTTTATACAGACCCTCCAGGTACTTTGTTGAAGGTTGTATTATAATTTCTTGCATACTTAGCGAATAGGAAATGTGGACTTTGTTGATGTTCTTGAAAGACAATGCTGAGCATCAGTTGACAGGCTTTGTTCATGCCAGTCTTTGACATGACAGATGCTTTCAGAGGCAGACAGTACTTACGTAATTGTACTTTGTTAATATACAATTACCATTTTAGGAGATTTATACTTGATTGAAAATGTATCTTTAAACAAACATCAAGATCCAAGGCACTCTTGTGGGATATAAATATAAAATTATTTAGACCGGGCTATTACATTAATTACATTACATTATTACAAATGGGGAAATTGATTTCTCCTTTTTTGCAATGTAATGGAGTAGTTTTTTAGGACTTTTTAATGTCCTTTATTCTGGTTGTGCTTCTGGGTTACTTGGTTTTCTCTCCATGGCAGATGGTTTTTGCTAGTTTTCACTTTAGTTTATGTTGCCGGTCCTTTTTTTTATTTTTTTTCACCTGTAATATAAATTTGACTTTTACTCTCGCCAATGATTTTCTGACAGATGTTAATCATATGACATATGGCCACACCTTATATACAGTACTGGTCTATGCTTTTGGAACTTTATTAGCTGCAATGCGTAGGCTGTGGTTTTAAATGTAATAGCCCAGTTTAAATAAAGACTTTTTATATTTATAGTCTACAAGAGTGCCTTGGATGTTGATGTTTGTTTGAAGAGTGAGATCCCTGACCCAAAGAGCACCAGTGGAGGTAATTGTTTACACCCAAGCAGCAACTCACTGCAGCTGCTTCTTTTGTGTCACAGCTGTAGTGGTGGAGGCAGGACACAAGCGGTTAAACATACATTTATTGAAACTTACAAACATACAAACAGCGTGACAATGAACAACGAAAAACAGGGCAGGACTGAAACACAGGGATATCGGATACACCTCCTGAGATGTCAGAGAACTTGGACACGCCCTCGCGGCGTTAGGGAACTCTGATACCTCTCCTGCGGCATCAGGGAATTCGTTTGTGGAAATTGTATTTTACTTAATTACATTTCCAGTAAAAAAAAAACATACTTTTTACTCCATTTAGACCTTATAAGTACTCATTACAACATTTACAAAGATCAAAACTCAAATATTTTTTCTTTTGCCCTGCTACCAATTCAATCAGTCATGTTTCTCCACATTGTAACTTTCTTAATTAACTATATTTAACACATCAATCCAATCCATACCAATTCATATGGATACTAACCTAACAATCATCTTAAAGTTGTAAGAAAAGATTTCCACAACTTCTAATATAACTTAAAAACATTTACTTTTTATTTTTAACTACATTTAAATGTGAACACTTTTAAGTTTTAAGTGTAATTTTGACTCTCCACTTTTAATTGAGTACAGTTGACACTATTTATTTTGACACATACTTTCACTTAAGTAAGATTTTTCTGTACTTTTTTTTACCCATTGATGAGTTATTCACTGTTTGTAGAGCGTGTAAAAGCTGATTATCAAACTATCCAAAGTATTTTTATTTTTCACAAAACCAAAATCTCATTCTCATAGACCTCTTTCCATCAATGCACTATTTCTTTCAATTCCACACTTGAAAACGTCATTGAGCCAACGTTTGAGCTCGGTGTCGTTTTTGAAGAAAAGCAGCATTGAGATGATTATGGAGACAGTGGAATAGCTGGCAATCCCAAGACGTAATATCAGGCCTGTATGGTAGAAATAACTGTTGCACAGCCTGGTGGTGGTGGCACGGATGCTCCGGTACCTTCTTCCAGACGGCAGGAGGGTGAAGAGTCCATGAGAGGGGTGTGAGGGGTCATCCACAATGCTGGTGGCCTTGCAGATGCAGCGCTT
>JAOUQW010023899.1:0-11713 GCA_028565825.1 Olivaichthys viedmensis
GATACAGCGCCCCTGGAGCAGGGAGGGTTAAGGGCCTTGCTCAAGGGCCCAACAGTGGCAGCTTGGTGGAGTTGAGGTTTGAACCCATGACCTTCTGATCAGTAGCCCAGTGCCCTAACCACTGAGCCACCACTGCCCCTGAATGTCTCTACACCTTTACTCCTATTAAAAATTCCAGGAACTATGAATATTCACGAATATGCAAATTAGGAACCGCCCCCATGGCCTCCTGCCATCCCTAATAGCCTATTATCAGTAGCATTAGTTAACTTAGCTAGACGGTTAGCTAACTGCTAGTAAACTAGTGCATGTTACTGGCTGTAACAAGTCGTTTTACTGCTAAATATTTATCTGGATGTTTTTATGGCTGTAACTTCGCTGGTAAAGGAACATGACTCGAAATCTGAGATAATAAAGTTTCTGTTACATTTTTACAGTCATTTCACTGTTGTTGCTCTTTAACTGTGATGTCTCTCTTTCTCCTGTCTGTCTGTCTCTGTCTGACTCACTGCAGATCCGTGTGTACATCGGATCATTCAGTAAGCTGGACTTGACAGCCCTCCTGCTGCTTTCCATGAACCCCATCATTGACCCCTGGGTGTTCATCCTGCTCAGCCCCCCGGTGCCCCGCCTCCTCTGGGGGGCAGCGTGTAAGGCTCTGAGGCCACGCCCTGCTGACACCAAGGTCCCGCCCTCACAGTGCGGTAACGCGCAAGCCATGGAGCTGCAGACATGAGACACATGCCTGAGACACGCCCGAGCAGGATATGAGGCAGGAATACACACACAAACTTACACGCACACACACACCAGGATACCATCCATGGGAACAGGAGTGTGTGTGTGTGTGTGTGTGTGTGTGTGTGTGTGTGGATAAAGAGAAGACCTGACAGACAGAGTATGTGTGAATTAAAGGATGACGAGCTGGCGAGCGGCGACGATGCTTACTCGGTTACTATGGCAACTATGGCGGCCACTGTCCCAGACCGCAGTATGACAGAACACTACGCTGCCGGACTGCGTGTGATTGGCTGGCACTCTTGATGACATCATCAGAATATATTGAACGCAGCTGGAGCTGAACGTATGGATTTAAACTGTGGAGGAATTTTTCAAGCTAAAGTAAATAAAATAAATAAAACTATAAATAAATAAATAAATATTGTGTAAAGCTGAGAATCATCAATAATAAACAGGAATGTGAGTGTAAATAACACAGCTCAGGCTTTATCAATGTATTTATTTATTCACCACGCTGCAGGAGGAGTCAAACTGTCACCTTCATCCATCACAGCTGGGGGGTGGGGCTTCAACAGGCTCTGTGCTCTGATTGGTCCATCCACTCGATCCGATTGGTCACTATTGATTCAGCATGACGGAGAGAGAGACATAAAGACAGAGAGACAGATGCTAGTATGGAGAACAGACTGAAGCTGTGATGATGTCAGTGATGATGTCAGCACTGCTTGTGGTCTTGTGGTGTGTTCGGCAGGACCTGGTCAACTCGGAAATTTACAGAGTTTACCACCAGGAAGTTGCACTCGAACGGCCGACAAAGTGGTAAACAGCAGTATTAAACTGGGGCTACTTCCATGAAACCCGAGTTTACGAGTTGTGACATATTGCAGAGCTTCACCTTGCTTTACACACGTGGGTGACCACCAACAAACAGACAAATGTTCCAGGTTAACGGTAAATATATAAATATAGCTTTAATTTCTCTATCATAATGTGTGGAGCTGCATGAGTGTATTAATTAGATGGTGAGATGGTCCAGCTTCTTGATATCCCAGTGGACATACGTATTGTTTACATGATAAATTTACCAGTTACCGATGAGAACCCGAACACTAACACCTGCTACATGCCACCTGGTTCACCTCATTATTTTACCAGTTGACGAGTTGACGAGGACCGCCGAATGCACCATGAATCACGCTGGTGTTTTAAACTCCAGCCACTGGAGGGGGCGGAGCTCTCAGAGACACTCCACCAATCAGTGAGCCCGCTGGGGTTTGATGGGTGAAAGTGACGGTTGGAATACAGGCGCTTCTTTTTCTGCTTTACTGAACTAAATAATGGATTTAATAAAGAAACAGAAACGAGAACAACAGAACACGCATTTCAGTTTATTATTAATGATTATTTACTGTGACATTACAGAATGTATTTACTACTGCTGGACATGTGTGTGTGTGTGTGTGCGCGTGTGTGTGTGCGTGTGTATGACGGAGGAAAAACAGAACACTGTAGACATCTAAAGCTAAAGGGTTAATTTATTCAGGCATTATTTATTACACACAGGAATTGTTTATGATGCGTGTTCACCTCGTGTCAGAATTACACAAATAACAAACTCATCTTTCGAGTCGGAAATTGGCGTTTCTATAGCAACACTGCACCAAAGTGAACCTACCGCTGGTTTGTATTGAGACTGAAAGCCTATCAAGTCATGTTAAATGTTACCAGCTGTTCCTCGTCTGTCTTCCCGTTATTACTACGTGTTTAAATACCCGCTTGTTTCTGTCCCGTGTTGTCTTTGATTGCATGTCTGTTACGTTGTGGTTAATGTTACGTGTCGTTTCTGTATGTTTGTCGAATAAATGTGTCAAATGTTCCACGGCTTGCGCTTTTGTCCACCACCTCCGACGACAACTGTAACAAAATCAAAGACCTAAACAATGGACACAGCGAGCCGCCGAGGGAAACCTGTGCCTGAAAGGGCAGACAACCTGGAGAGCTGTGGCAAGAACTCGCGGACCACCAGTGGTGGTTTGAGGGCATGACCGTCACTGTGGCGAGGATCACCACCATGGAAACGGCAGTCCTGGCCGAAATCGACCAGGAGGGCAAAAGGCAGCAGGCTAGGCTCAACGCTCTGGCAGCCTGGGTAGCGCCGCTCATCTGCGCCGAGAGGGGCGAGCTGACTCGGCGCAGCTCGACCCTCCCGCTGCGCCTCCAAACCAGCGGCAGCCCCTACCTGTCGCCCCACCAATTGTGTCGCCGTGCCAGAAGCAGCAGCCATCGCCGCCAGCCGCTCCCCTGGTCGCGGCTCTGCGGCGATATCCACAGAGGAGTGGCTGAGCTCCAACCCAGCCTGAATCACGAGCCTCTCCGGAACGGAGGAGAACGGTTGGTTCTCAGTGCGGGGCCGGCCGCCGTACCTCCACATGGACATTGGCCCCACAGGGCTGACTCATCCGAATGTGGTCCACCAAAAATCTGATCTGGAAGCGGTAGGGAAATGTTGAGTTTAAACAGTTCACCATGTCATGAATTTCAAAGAAAGACGCTTAATAAATGGACACAGTGCTGCGTCTCTTCTGTCCCATAGACCGATAGATAAATAGATAGAACAGTGTTAATGTTTAGAACATCTCAGCATCAATCGCTTTAAAAGGAGTGACTATCTCACAAAAATGCTCCCGAAATCCTCACGCACTTCAGAGAGGTCGAGTGAAGAGGCAGAGTTTATTATGAATAAATTCCACTATCTACTTCATGTTTTGTGTCTGATGGTCAGAGGGTTCGTTTGGAACGATGTCTCGTGATATTGTGTATATGAACATGGGGTGCACAACAAAGCCAGACATGAGCAGACAGTAAGATATCTCTGTGATCAGACCTTCTGTCTGGTGCGTGTTCATTTCTGTGGAAGGTCTCAGTTTACCATGCCGTATTTGTTTATCTCACAATTGGGTAAAGACAGATGCTCCTTATAAGGGAGCAGAATAGAACTGGCCATTACACTTGTTTATAAAAGTCATCACTCTGTTCCATCTTTTCACTCATTTACAAAGATGAGGAGTGAGAGAAGTGTTCAGTTAATCGGTTTCTGTTTATTATAAGTATATGATCTGAGTGCAAGCAACAGTGAGGATTTGGGAGCAGATAGATGAGAGAGAAAATATACAGACTGACAAACAGACATGTATAGGCTAATAAATACATTAGTGCTGCTTTAGCTTTAGTGGTGTGGTGCTCAAGGGCATGTTTTTTTTTCCCCAAAGCAGTTGTAGTTCTTTAAAATTTACTTCCACCTCCAAGAGGTATCCTCAGAAGGGAGGTTTTCCCAGCATTTAAAACAGGAAATCTCACTCTAAAGATGACTGCATAACTGTTGTAAGAGGCAAGTAGGCAATGCTTACAAAATATATATTGATGTTTAAGTTATTGATTTTGGCAGAATCATCCTTTTTAAGGACCCTAACAGAAGATCTCCTTCGGGCATGCAGGTATGAAGCCCAAGACCCCTGCTGCACAAGAAAGTGGATACTTCTTAAGAAAAATAAAGAACGTGACCAGGAAGACTGTACCTTACAGGTACACCATTACACCATTGCATGGATCTGGGACCACTTCCACTAGCCCGATCTTGATGCTGATGTGCGGAGAGGTTCTTGCCCTAGAAGCCGCCATCTTCTACCCTTGTGCCATCATCAAGATGGCCTTCGAGGGCGTCTGGATGGACATTGTCGGGCCGTTGTCACATTTGACTTGGGGGTACATCCAGGAAGACATCCTGGTCATCGCGTATTTAAGCCACCTGCTACCCGGAGGCGGTGGCTCTGAGAAACTGCAACCACCCACAACATCGCCCAAGATCTGGTCCTGCTGTTCAAGCCAGAATCCCAAAAGAAATATTGTTGGACGAAAGCACCCCCTTCATGGCCTGGTTAATGACAGATGTGTGTAGACTCCTTCAGGTAAGCTCCCTCCACACCTTAGTTTACCACTTCAAACTCATGATCTGGTCAAGTGTTCCTGTAGAACACTGAAGCCTATGTAATTGGGATCTCTAGCTGTCCTGGGTGTTGTTTGCTATCCGTGAGCTCACCCAGGAGTATGCTCATTAATACTTTAATCAGCAAGCTTGATTGACAGCCCTCTGTCTGAAACTCCCAGGCTTCCAAGCGACGAGAAACGGATTGTTACTAACCTACCCAATTATAGAGTTATCACAGTAGGCTACGCTTGCAAGGTTAGCTTTGACTTGGTAAGCTAGCTTTTTCTTGCTAGTTTGCTTTTGCTGACTGGGTTTGCTTTTACTTTGTGGTGTGGAAGAGCCTTGTGATTGGCCAAGGTGAAGCTTATGCAAGCTTTACCCAATATTACTATCATCCACATTATATGGAAAGGAGAGAAACTGTGGTCAAGTTCATGTAGACGTTGGAAAGACACCAATTATTCAGACTTTGTGCTGCAGATTGTGAGACCGACATTAATCCGATTAGAAAAGGCTCAGAAATTTAGAGAACCTGGAGCTTTAATGTCAGCGTGGGTGAAGTGAAGAGTAAGACAAGTTTAAACAAGCTCGCGTATGTGTGTGTGTGTGTGTGTGTGTGTGTGGGAGAGAGATGCCAGCACTGTTTAAACACACTCAGCAAGACTCAGACAGATTTGAAAAATCGCAGTGTAACACACTTCAGCTTTACTTCATCTCCATTATGTAATGGTTTCTCATGAACACACACACACACACACACACACCGGATACACACACTGAGATTATTACACACACACAGTGAACTTAATAATAACTGATGTAAATGATAAAGCATCTGCTGTAAACAGCTCCTCTGAAGGGCACTGGGAAAGGGAGAGATGTATGAATTTGGATGTGACCTCTTCTATATGAACTATGAACTTCTATAAACTTTCCCAAAACTTTTGTTAAGGTTACTGTCACACACACTTAGTGAACACACACTTAAACAAACTCTGTGTTTGCTGCTATGAAAAGAATCTCACGAATGACCTTTCTGGCTGGGCTGATAGACCCTAATAGCTCTACTTCATCCCTTGCTTCTACTACTCTACCACACCCAGACTCATTTTCTTCTCTCTCACCTTCCTCTCCTCTTCAGTTAATCTACTCTGCCAGACCAACAAGGTTATCCCCATCTTCTCCTTAGCTAATGGATGTTCTACACAGCAACAGAATACAATTGTTGATTGTTGGTTCAGTGAACCACAACTAGATGGAGATATCCCCTCATCCCACCTTCTCCTTTCAAAGTTCACCACCAACATAACTATTGCAAGCTTTTAACCATTTTTTCTTACCTCCTCAGCCCTTCTCCACTTCTGTCTTAAACCTTGAAGACTTTGTCCCTTTCTTTGAGAAGGTTAGCAAGATCCATCAATCTTTTCCCTTGCCTCCAGTCTCTGACTAATCCTAACATGTTTCTATCCTCTTTCTCCAAATTATATTCTACACTTACAAACATCCAGTAATCCCTCCACTTGTCCACTGGATCCTGTCCCATCCACAATGCTCCATCTCCCATGACCTCCTCCCCTTCATCAGATACAGGTACTTCATAAATGGCATGATAACATCAGCTCATGTACTGATTGCCTTCAAGACTGCCAGGATTACAGCCCATTCTACAAAAGCCCATACTAGACCACTCTGACGTCAGCAGCTAATGATTGGTATCTCTCCTTCTCTAAGAAACAGCTCCAGGATCCCACCCAGTCTGCCTTCAAATCTACAGACTCTACAGAAACTACCCTTGTGGTCTAAAGCTCCAAAACACTAGAGCTTCCACACCATCATCAGTCCTGATCTTTCTGGACCTCTCAGCCTTTGACACAGTTAACCACAATGTCCTCCTGTCCATCCTTACCCACCATGGACTTGGACTCACAGGCTCAGCATGGCAGTAGTTTGCTTCCTACCTGCAGGGTCACTCGTATCAGGTGACATGAAGAGGATCCACATCTACTCCATGCAGACTCTACTGGTGTCCCTCAAGGCTCAGTGCTCATTCCTCTTTTTTCGCACTATACTCATTCTCTTGGTGATGTAATATCTTCACATGGCTTCTCCTATCATAGTTATTCTAATGACACCCAACTTACCTTTTTCCGCAGTATCTCGACCGACATCTCATCATGGATGGCAGCTCATTTCTTAAAGATGAATAACCAGCAAGACTGAGCTGTTCTATATTCCTGGAAATGCCCACACCATGATCTAGCCATCTCCTTCGAGAATTCCCTTGTCACTCCGTCTGAAAATGCACAAAACCTCTATATAGTGTGGGACGATCAGTTATCGTTTTCATGTTGCAAGCTGTAATAGTCCATCATCATCTCGAGACAACTTTCTCCTGGCTGGTCTTCCTGAATGTACCATCAGGTCCTTACAGCTTGTCTTCAATCTTCCTGTAGCTGCCTGCATTAGGTTTAAAACTCTGATGCTTGCCTACAAAAAACCCAAGATGCACTAGCTCCCCCTACCTCGAGCCCTTCGAGCCACAAGTACGACTCTGTCACACACACATTGGCAGCCCCGGACCACAACTCCCAGAATGCACAGCACAGCAGCGCGAGTGCACTTCCGCATTCAAGTTCGCCGGGCTTGCTTCTAATCAGCCACACCTGTTCCCAGTTAGCAATCAAGCCACACACCTGTACCCAATGAAATCTCCCCTTTAAAAGCCCCAGAGCCACAACCCTCAGTGCTCAGTATTGTTTGACATGCAAAGCAACAGACCACACGGTTTTCTCACTGCCTTTCTGTGTATGGCCCTGGACTGGATTTACCGACTACCGCTACTGCCTACGCCTCAGAAATCCTGTCTGCACATCGGTCAACCTAACGCCTGTCCCCGAACAACGACACAGTCTAATCCCCAGGTACTAAGCTACAACAGTCTTCTCCTCGCTAGCCCGCGCTTGCATCCGCCCCAGCGTCAAGCCTGACAGACTTGACTCGACCCACCGCCCTTCAGGACATGAGGAAGACGATTACGCAACGAGACTCTTCTGTCCCAGTGCCCAGGTGGTGGAATAAACTTCCCCTCACTGTCCTCAAACACAGACCTGTTCACTGCACCAGAACAAACACTAATCATGCACACACACAAAAATGATGTACTTATGTATGAGCACTGACTCCTGTTCCTGCATAGCATGTTGTCTGCGTGATCTGCATAGCATCAGGACATGTTTGTTTCTCCAGTAAGTCGCTCTGGATAAGAGCAGCTGCTAAATGCCATAAAATATAAATCTGTGTGTGTGTGTGTGCGCATGGGAAACTGTAGTGCACTCGGTCGTAAAAATCAGATTTGGAGAGTTTCCCAAAATGTATTTCCGTTCTGGTTCTGTTCTGTTCTTTCTGTCTGTCTGTCTATTTATCTGCGTGTTTATCTATCTGTCTGCCTATCTGTCTATCTGTCTAATTATCTGTCTGTTTGCAGGGTGTCTCTGCAGGTATCCTCAAAATTAAAAATAAAATGTGCTTTTAAGACTTTTTCAATGCTACTTCAAACGTAATTTAAGACCTAATTTGCAGTAATGATACACCAAATACAAAACACCTCAAAATAACACACATTTATTTTCATTCTACAGAAAGAAAAAATACTAAAACTATTAGTATTAAGTTTTGCAGTAGAGTCTGCATTGAGCTCTGGATGCGTTAATGAACGCTTTACCCAGCGAGTGCATTTGCTGTTCTCCAGACACTTTTGGTTAAATTTCCCCAAATCAATGTGTTACTGTATTTGCTAGCTCAAGCATAATGTTAGCCTCAGATTAAGAAAAGAAATTTAAACAACACAATTAAAAAATTCAAGTCAATTTAATATTTAAGGCTTTTCATTTGTAAAATGTCAATTTCAGACAAATTAAGACTTTTTAAGGAACCACGGCCATTCTGCAGTTTAATTAGGGGCAAAAGAATGAAAAAAATTATTTCAAGTTCAAGTTCATAATCGGTTAATATTGAAATTATAACTATTATTATTATTATCATACATGTAGCATTGGGGTCTCTGGGAACCCAAACAATGAGGAAGTAAAGTAAAATCGGAAAAAAAAAACAGGACAGTTCAGTGCACTTGGCTGCTAGACTCAGTCAACAGGAAGTGCACTGAGGCCTGTAAAACGGGTAGAATGGGGAGGGGGGGGGGCACTAAGCACAAGCAGAGGAAAACAGTGAAAACATAACATTGGGCAGCTATTAACTGAGCAAACAGTTAAACTGAGCCCATAAAGGGGCCATTTACTGCATTCTTAAGGAACAATTATCCTTTTACTAGTGTTGGGACTGGGGTGGTGAAGGAGGGGTGTAGTGGTGTTTGTGTGTGTGTGTGGGGGGGGTGTTACAGTTAAAGGTGGATGATGCTACTTCAATTTTACTTATATTTACTCATATTTACTTCTATTATAATACTTATATAATACTATAATATAAGTACTACTGATCAGAAGGTCATGGGCCCAAGCCATGGGCCTGCCACTGTTGGGCCCTTAAGAAAGGCCCTTAACCTTCTCTGCTCCAGGGGCACAGTATTGCTGCACTCTGTTGTAAGTTGGATAAGGGTGTCTGACAAATGTAAAAATTTATTTAAATGGAAATTGTGCATTCATGATTTCAACATGGGGAAGGTGAGCACAAAATGCACTTGCCTCTCAAGTTGATATAGATGCCAAGCATAGGCTTACGATTTAGCTAGCTAGCACATAGTGTGTCAGTGTAAAGACACAATGACCGTGGAAATGAGACAGAACATCAACATTTCTCTCAGATGTGTTGGTAAATTACTAAGAAAAAACTCAATACGACTAAAATTACACTTAGGAACTTGGGATAATCTCACCTGGATACTGTAGAACTGCTGCTGTAATCAGAAAGACTACCTCATGATCATCCCAGGACTTCTATTTACAATATGATCGTTCCCTTTTAAGTTTGGTTCCTTTCAAGTCATTTCTGTTTAAAACGTTAGTGCTCTATTCAAGACGTTACTGACCTACAAACATCAACTACTAGATAGCCGACTACATAGAGTGTAGTGCACAGAGTGTAGTTAGTGCACAGAGTGTAGTTAGTGCACAGAGTGTAGTGCACAGTGTGTAGTGTAAGAGTGTAGTGTAAGAGTGTAGTGCACAGTGTGTAATGCACAGTGTGTTGTGTAAGAGCGTAGTGCACAGTGTGCAGTGTAAGAGCGCAGTGCACAGTGTAGTGCACAGAGTGTAGTGTAAGAGCGTAGTGCACATTGTGTAGTGTAAGAGTGTAGTGCACAGTGTGTAGTGCACAGTGTGTTGTGTAAGAGTGTAGTGCAGTGTGTTGTGTAAGAGTGTAGTGCAGTGTGTAGTGCAAGAGCGTAGTGCAAGAGCGTAGTGCACAGTGTGTAGTGCACAGTGTGTAGTGTAAGAGTGTAGTGCACAGTGTGTAATTTCAGATGGAGCCTTCAACAACAGATTTATTCAAATGGAGTGCACTCAGTCGAGGACTTTGCCATCACCTACGCTTCTGTCTCAAACCTGTGTGATTAAATCTGATGTTATTTTAGATTTAAATATCAAGAGATTGTAAACAATTATTATTATTATTATTATTATTATTATTATTATTATATTGTGTTATTCAGTCACTGATCACCAGAACACTGCTGGAGGCACGTAACACTACCGTGCTGACCGGCTCCGAGCGGGGCTGACCCCGGCTTCTTGAGCTTCAAGAGGAAACCCAGCGGAAAATTAGACACTCACTCTGCTGTCTTTGGGGTGCGTTCAGACTGACCTGAACGATCTCTGTGGCTGGACGTGGTCTGACTCTGAAGCCGTGATCGTCTCAGAGGACTTAATAACTGACCCGTTCGTTTCCGTTAGGGCAACTGTAAGTGCTGACGGATTAGCACAACAATTACCTTTAACAAACACCCGAAGCCATCTCGTGTTTTTACAGCACCAGTGAAGGCAACAACATTGGACAGGGTTGAATTTATGCTAGCATGTCTCTCTTCTGCTGACCATTCTGTGTGTGTGTGTGTGTGTGTGTGTGAGGTATGTAGACAGGTCACATCATGCCGTATGTGTGTGTGTATAGGTGTGTGTGTGTGTGTGTGTGTGTGTGTGTGTGTATATGTGTGTGTGTGTGTGTGTGTGTGAGGTATGTAGACAGGTCACATCATGCCATGCGTGTGTGTATATAGGTGTGTGTGTGGTGTGTGTATATATGTGTGTGTGTGTGTGTGTGTGTGTGTATATATATGTGTGTGTGAGGTATGTAGACAGGTCACATCATGTTGTGTATGCGTGTGTCTCTGCACACTTGAACAGAGGAATGACTTCCTGGAAGCTGGACGTCATGCAGAGATGGTGTGATGGTGTGATGATGTGCTCAGACACGTCCTGCAGCTCCTGTGTGTCTCTCCAGCTCTCTATGAAACTTTCCAGATGTTTCTGTCCCTCTGTCTCTGCAGTTTCCCACAGAGATGAAGCAGACCAGCTGTGTGGACACGGAGAGGTTATAAACTATAAGTGTCCTCAGGTGACCCCTGTGTTGTCCTAATCAGGATTGTCTAGACGTCATAAAGACCAGGCTGCAGGACAGGACACACTCTCACACTGCACACATCAGCATACACACTGTCTTATTATTAATAATAATCATAATCATAATAATAATAATAATAATAATGTGTGTGTGTATGTGTTTGTGTGTGTGTGTGTTTGTCTAAGCTCTCGGACGTGTGTATTTAAACAATGATGTGTCAGCTGAACACACCGAGCACACAAAGGAAACTGCAGTATACACACTTGACATCACATGACACTTTATAACATCACTCGTTCTCTCTCTCTCTTAATTAAATTCAATAAGCTTTATTGGCATGATCATATACAGTCAAGCCGGAAAGTCTGCACACCCCTTTCACCTTCTCCACGTTTCATTACATTACAGACTTATTCT
>JAOUQW010023930.1:0-11712 GCA_028565825.1 Olivaichthys viedmensis
AAGTCACCATTTACATTTACAAACTGATAGCGGTCAGTCAGATAAGATCTGAACCAGGAAAGAACTGTTCCCTTAACTCCAACAACATTTTCTAGTCTATCTAGAAGAATATTGTGATCTATGGTATTACTGCTTCTTTTCTCTGCTCATTGTTATAATGTCAGTCAGCTTTGCTCTCTTTCTCAAGCCGAGTTCACTACCTCTAACTGGAGAGGATTCCAAGAGTAACAACATTCAAAGGCTTCCTGCCAGTTTCCTGTAAAGCCCAGGGCAAATTATCAAAGGGTCCGAAGAAACTTTAATCTTCTAACACTCAGTTGACATCTCAAAGGCTTGAACTTAATATGGAGGAGTGTGAGGACACAGGCAGCTCTAGTGTGTGATGTTTCACTAGATGGTGGACTAATTACAGGTTTTACCTGAGGAGGGCACTCTTTCTGCCCAGGCACACTCTACTGCACTTGGAGCGTGATGTATGGAGGAATTTTTTAGGAATAAATAAAAATGTATGTAAATAATTAATTAAATATAATGTGTTGAGTTACAAAATAATAATTAGTAAGAAAATGAGTGTAAATAATTAAATGCAGCACAAACTACATGAATTTATTTATTCATTCATTCATTCATTCATGATGCTATGTGCAACATGAAAAGACTGAAACATGAAATTTAAACTGTCACTTTCATCCATCAAAGTTATGAGGACAGGCTCCAGTGGGCTCTGTTTTTTATTGGTCAACTTGATTTGATTGCAGAAAGGTGCTGCAAATATTAATTGAAAGGCTGCTCAGCCTGTAAATCCGCTGTGAATACCATTAGAAAGCTGCCTGTCTGGATTTCTTTTAAACAAACACTGACTGTGCATACCTGCCTTCATTTTATGCCTTCAATAAAGTAAACCCTGTGTTGCTTCCAAGGATGAAATGTAAACTGAGCAAATATCTCAATTCTTTCAGGCTGATAAGGTAGCTTGTTTATTCAAGTATCTGTTTCAAAGACTAAATGTGAATACAGCTGCCCTCCAAGGCTGGTTATAAAGGTAAATAAAATTTAAAAGTTTTCCTAATAGGCAACTAACAATTCACGTATATATCATCCTTGAATGCATCTCTCCCATTAATGGTTATGTTATGGGGCCAATTAAAAAAAAAAAAAGTAAAAATGCATGAGTTTGAATTTTGGGCATAGCCGTTTATGATCAGGCACATTTTGATTGGATAATAAAACCTTCAAAGTTTTCTACCAGTTTTCTAAACCAGAGCCTCAAACATTCTTGAAGATCTCCCCATTTTCCCCCTACACCCGTATTATCGCTAAAGACCAGCAGGGGTCAGTGTTGATTCTTTTAGGCTGATCAAATTCCTTCTCAGTCATTCTGTGGAGGTTTTGGCTCATGTTAGTGAAATCATTCTCAATTATATGGAATAAAATGGGAAAGTGCATAGAAAACATGCAATCAAGTGATTTCTATGGAGAGTAACTTGACTGAGGGATAACTTAAAGACCTATTTACTGTGTTCTTTTCATCAGTCCATCTTTTGTTTAAGTAATGCCTTCAACTAATATCCTCTGCTGAGATGCATGTAGAGTTTAGGTTGCTGAAGAGAAAAAAAAAATCACAAAATAGTAGTAGAAGAAATATCGGATAGGCTACAAGAACAGGAAAGAGGATGGAGACGGTATTGTTTAAAGTTGATCTTTCATATTCAGTTCTGTATGCACATGGCTTGCCTTTTTAATCTGTGTTTATATAACAATGCAAGTGGGAAGCTATGAAAAGGGCTGTGTTTCCTGCTGCTGGGGTTCCTGCCATTCCCTGCATTCTTTCTTTGAAAATCACACTTGAACGCTCAGAGATGACCCAGAATATTTATGAGGATATTGATACAAACCAAACTCAACACTAGTTTGACAGAAGTTACCAGGGCTATAATGTGCTGCCAAACCAAACTGGCTGTTGTTTACTCAGCATCATTCCTTAGATCAGTTACATACTACTTGGGAGACAATATCCTGTGGAGTATAAATCATGCAAACCAAAATCTGCAGTATGGTTAAGATCAGAGCAGCTTTAAGTCCTGTGTGAAATTTGAGTTAGTTCAGAAAAGACGCATTTGAAATTGTGCTGCAAGGTTAATCTACTCTGAAGAGCAGGTCAGTGAAAAAAAACATGTATCAAACTTTGCTATACCCTGCTGCTGACCTTAAGATTAGGTCTGGCATGCTGGGAGTAATTCTTGGCAGCCCTGATTCTTCTGTTTCAAATTGAGTTGAACTGCCTGAATTACAGGCCTGCAGAGGTGAATGGCTGACATTTGCTAAATGTTAATTTATTAGAGCAACTCCGTCGTCATTAGTATGTCTCTGTCCTCTTAAAAACATTAATGTGTAGGTGAGACTCATTTGAATATGTGATTATAACCAGAATATTAGTTTATTTGTGATCATGTTTGTTGCAGTGGAAACTTGTTGGAATATAACCCCGATTATGGATGATTACTTATTTTGGCTGCCCATGCATAGTATTTTATAAAAATGTGGCACCATGGCTTCTTGGAGCTTTCATGGTTGCTTTTAACGGCCACCCACACTTATTACTCAGTTCACACGGCTGAGAGATAATGATAGAAAAATGCTAACACATTTCACTGTCATTTCCTGTTGACACCTGTGCAGTAAGAGAAGCAATAATCTCAGAGTAATAAGAGGAAAGCCTGGTTGTCAGTGTGCTGATCCCACTGATCTGAGAGCAAAGTACTGCCGCATCATCACCATGGAAACCGGCTCTGAGATGTGCTTGGGTCAAACTTCTCGCTTATTAATGTAAGGACTTTCCCGTCTTTTCCCTCCTTTGAATCTTGACTATTCCTCTTGAAATACTTTGAATTCAGTGGTGCAGGGAAATGAATGTTCCTCCCTATCTCACTTCTATTGTTGATAACCAGGGCTGGCAGGGTCCTCAAAAATGGATTCTGTTATAGAAGAATTATCAATGCAATTATGCAAAGCTGAACCGCAGTGCCGGGAAGTGCAGTGATGCCTTACAGCAAATAAGCACAACGTGTTCAGAGCTTTATAACGTATTTTGTGCTTGTAGCACAAATTTATACTTTTTCCAGGGTGTTGGGCATTTTAGGCAACAAAATTGGGTTTTGTGCTATTTAAATATAGTCTGGTTTAAAGATGAGAAGACAATAAAATGTACTATTCCAAGTTTGGATGCAGGTACTGGGTCAGGGATGCCGATTTTGGTTTGATGGTTCCAAGGGCCCTTGGACAGTAGACAGTAGGAATTTTGGGTCCTCTGACAGGTACATTCACTGGGTTCTCCCATTGGGGACGCTCAATGGGAGAACCCAGTGGATGTACCTGTCAGAGGACCCAAAATTCCTACTGGCACACCTGTGCTGGCCAAAATGGTACTCAATAGGAAAATGGAGCAATTCTTCTTTTGTTCGGCAGAAAGAGCATGTTTCAATGTTTTTTAAAAGAGGAACTGGGTTTATAAAGCAATTAAAATTTTTCACTGTTTGAAAGACTGGTTTGAATTTTGATTGAACATGTTGCATGGAGTTACAGATTCAATAATTATTTTGCTCGCTGAAAATAAATTTAATAAAATTTAGTTTATGCCCGAAGGCAAGCAAAACCAAGCAAACTCAAAACTGTGCTTCAAAAGATCTTAAAGGTGGTGTAATATAAGATGCTGCAAAATGCTAATGATGACACCATGCTTTGTTAAATTTTTGGTAATATTTTTATATAGATTACAGATGATGAGGTTAAATCTTGGAAAAAAAAGGTGTCCCTTTCAAATGATCTTTGGGTCTTGACATGAAAAAGTATTTAAAAAAACAAAACATTTTGACTTGGATTAGGGGTGTGCCCAGTTGCAATTCTATGAATGACTATGCCCCATGAAAAAAAATGCTAAATCAATCATTTTTGCGCAAACTATAGCATACTTTTAAGGGTTATACACTTTGCAAGCACCACATTAATAACTCATTTCTAACTGGAGGGGTCGTTGCATATCAAGTACAAATAGCGTACACACATCTGTTTTTAAAAAATGTGACAGTAAAATATGTGAACACATCAAATCTGAGACACCCCAACAACGCATCTTGCACCATTCACCTTTTTTCAGAGCCTGCTAGCAGCCTCACCAAGCGGTGGCTGGAAAACGCCTGTGAATGGATAGAGGGCAATCGACTAACAGGGAACTGCAGACTGGCCTCATTGTTTGGGTTTGAGACACTTGAAGTTATGGATTCCCCTGTTCCATCTTATGCCAATCCTTAACAATGCAGAAGTATGTGACTGGATGTTTTTTGTGCTTGCTGTAAGGCCGTTAGTTTGTATTTATGGTGTACTTGAGCCTAACCTCAGTCAGAACTCAACTCTCTGAACATTCTCTCTCTCCTTTTCAGCACCTCCATCAACGCAAATTGCAGAGATGTTAGAGATCAAATGCTCCAATGTGTTTTACACGTGCCAAAAACCAGTCTCGTAAAACTGTTTTTGTACAATGTAAGTCTATGTACTTAATGTATTGGGCAGTTTTATACACTTTCCTGTTAGTAATCTTACTCCCAGTATAAAGAGCAGGCAAAAAGCACAGTTTCATACAAAAGCATTCATCTTACTTAGATTACAACCATCCATCACATTTTTGTGTATTTAAATTGAGCTGTGCACTGGTTTAAAATGTGAAATCCTAATGGAGGCCCAGTCAGGCCTGTTATACTCACCATATTTTTCTGTCTGCTTCAGGAGAGCACACAATCACAGAGGCTCTCTGGAATGAATTGGACATCGTTAGAGATAGCCTTGTATTTTCCATGTTGTAAACAACAAAATTACAGGTTCTAGAGAAGGTGGCAGAAAAACAGAGTGGAACTGTGTTGTTGCATGCAAGAAAAAAGGTTTGTTAAACCATAATAAACCTGTCACGTTGTTCTGCACTGTTGAAATGATTGCAGGTGAAGCATTAGGCTTGTTTGAGAATGCTCCCTGTTTAGTGGATGAAAGTAAAGTGATCGGGTGATCCCATGGTGAATCTATTTGCTCCCAGAAGCTAAAAAAGAATCAAAGTGCGATTCATATTCTGCCTTTACAGTAATATTCAGAGTGGAGGAGCAGATATGCTTTGTATTTACTGGCAAAAACATTTTAGAGACAGAGAAAAAGATTATGTGCTTAGCATTATGTGCGTAAAGAATAATAAGAATGGCATTTATGCGTTAGAATGAATGTGGTCTATTAGAAATAAGTTTAATTAACATTCATTGTCAAAGCTCCCTTTTAGCAAATAACCCTAAAGTGTGTTCAAGTTTATTATATTTCATGTTTTTCCTCTTTTTTGCATACCATATAATTTACTAAGTGAGACCAATCTAAAAGAGCCAGAAAATGCTGGAATTGTTTTTTTGTTAATTTAATATTTTCTCTATCCCTAGGTTGTTTTTAAGTAGTTTAGTACACCTATAGTATAAAGACGTTGTAAGGCAGAATTTTTTTTTTCATTTAGACATTTTTTTTATACAAGCTTCCCCAAAGAATTTAACAAATTATTCTGACAAACCTTTCTCATTGTGCCCTTACAAGGTTTTTTTCTTCTTCCTGAACATTTTATCCACTATTCCACTGTGTGCGAGGGGAGTGCAGGTAGTAATTTGCATAGTAACGAGGGAAATGTGTGGACAGCAGCATGCTAACTTTAGCATCTAGCTCCTCTTGTCTCATGTGCCAGGCAGAAAGGGACAGAAGGAGAGAGACATTAGATACCGGAGGGTGAGATTCGAGATGAGCTAGTATTCCTTCTTTCTCTTACTCTTTTTTTAAATTATCTCATTCTCTTTTATTTTGCCTTGTTCTCAGTTTCTCTCTCTCTCTCTCTCTCTCTCTCTCTCTCTCTCTCTCTCTCTCGCTCTCTCACTCTCTCTTTTCATTCTGCTGTCTCTGATCGGATCTGTAATCAGATCAGGCCGTTTGAAAGCAGCCTGTTCTCTGAAGCAATTATGGATCTGTCTCTATAAGTAGTGTGATTTTTTATTTTTATTTTTTTTCCCTTCCCATTTATCTCACTGTAAAACATCATACTCCTTCACAAATTGAAACACGCACATGCTCTGGAAAAGAAATAAACACAGTAACCATAAAACGCTCTGACAAATCCACATAATTATTTTGAATTGCCTGCGACATATCAACAGAAATTGATTTCCCAATACTGTCTCTAAAATGCATTACACCTATAAATTGTGGCTTTCCATGAAAATCTCTACACCTCAAGCAAGCAGATTTGTTCTCCACTGGCTCATTTTATATCCTGTGCGTTGCAGCAGTTGAGCCATTTTTCACCACAAGTGTTGCATTTGACAAGTATGCAACTGCTAGCTGACTGCATGACCGCCATGAAGTGTAAACGCAATGCTATTTTTTCCACCTAAGCTATTGGCGAAAGCAGCGATTAAGTTTACTGCAGTATGCTGACACACTGAGGCTGGATTGTTACTGTATCCTTCTCAGTTGCTTGGTTGTGGTGGTCGGCTGTGACAAAGCAGGCTGGATGAAGATCGGCACGCAGTGTTGTCTGGCTTGTGTGTGATTTGAAAACTAGGGACACAGTCATAGACCAAGTTGCCCTTTCTTTATGTACTCTGTCGTGTCCTGTTGTAACCTCTTCAGAACTAAACCCCATAAACACGGACTGCCAAATAAGAAGCTGTTTGTCAAACCTACGTCATAAATTTTTTTATTCATGTGTGGCGATGGTGCTTTTGCATGTATAGGTTATTTGCCCAGTGTGACCTTAAGAGTTCACACGGACTACAAGTTTTGCCCCAACGACCCCTTCTGTGAGTTGCTGTTGTTGCTGCTGTTACTGTTTATGCCCAGACACAGCTGGAATTTGTTGTCAGATGTCATGATTCTACATGAGCTGTTGGTTACAGCTTAAGTGTTAATTTGGGGTTAAGTAGGCGTTAAGTAAACATTGTTGGAAGCCTGTAGTGTTTAGCATTATTGTAGTGACTGAATTGGTAATTTGCCAGTAATTTGATGGTATGGAGATCAGTGGTCTGTTGATTGTGCTCAAATGAAAATGATTGCATTGTGAACTGTTTCCTACCATGTTTTATATCGCATTTAGGAAAGTCCTGAATTATTTATTCATTGCAGGGAGATAATAGACCTCAGTGTTACTTCTGAGCTCTGCAACTTGCATGACACAATTGACCTTAACTTACCTCACATTAACATAACTCAGGCATTTATTGGTACTTCACAGAATATTATAATATTTTACAATTCATTATAATTCACAGAAACCCAGAACAAGAACTTGCTTTCCACACTGAAGATGGAAGATAATAAGGAAGTCATATGATTCTGTTCCAGTATTGTTTTATACCTCAGTCAGCATATTTACAGCATTGCTATTTCCTGTAATGTGATTCCTGTTTCCAATGAGAAATTTTCCTGCTGTTATGTACAGGAAGATACAGGAAACAATCTTCACCAGCAAATGCCTTGCCTGTTGGAGCAAAGTTATTTTATTTACTGCTTGTGTATGTGTGTAGTTCTTAGTATCTTAAATGACCCCTGCAATGCTATAGCTGAACTATAACTTAGTAAAAGTGGTAGACAAATAAGACTCTTTAATGCCCCACTGCTTCTGTTTTTCTTATTATGGAGCCTCTAGTCTGCTGAATCTGCCAGAGTTAATTAACTTTTCATTAAAAGATTGAAAAGTTTACTTCATCCTCTGGATTACTCCTCTTCTGAGAATCACTAGAAATCAAGCCGAAATGCAGCGTCTTGCGCAGACACTAATCTCCAAAACTGCAGTGCAGTTCCAGAAGAGCTGACCGCATATCCCCAAGAAGTGCATTTCCCAGGATGCAGTATTCATCTTGTCACCTCTCTGTCTTACACCTGTGAGGATGTGACAGTCCATTAACTGGACTGGTTATGCGAGTGCAGGACCGTGGCTCATCCTTCAGGAGTTTGATGAGCAGATCTGACTGTAAAGTAGGAATGACACTCTCCCTCCCTGTACCCACCTCCTTCTCTTTTTCCCTCTCTCCCTCTCTTTCTGCACAGCTGGCCTGTTTGTGGCTCTGCCAACTGAAGCGGAAAACTATAATTATTGAACATCTATTTCTGCATTAGTTTTCCCCTCGACTGCTCTTGGCCAGAGGATGGCCGAACAGTTTTCGGAGAGACGGTGATGAGGAGGGAGAGTGTTGTGCCTCTTTCAGTGCACTAGATGTGTTGATGCACTAATTGATTGAAGCATTCAAGGCTGTTATTGCTGAATAAATGCATTAAAAAGGGTATGACTGCAAAAGCGCTTCAGTGCAAATGCACTCACACTAATTCTGGCAGCCTTGGGTAAGTGAGGAGGATTAATAATAAACGGAGTCTTGCTGAGGGAATGGCACAGGGTCTATGGGAGCCGGATTAGAGCGGAGCCCACTGCATGCCAATGAACAGAATCATCTAGAGGGAAGGAGTGGGGCGTTGTGGCGCTCAGTGAGCTAACCAAACAAAACACAAACTAGCTGATGCTGTACACATTGCCAACCTAGCAATAATGAGTCCAATGACTACTTATGCCAATATAGAAAATTATCTATAACATTGTCTTCTTAGTCTTCTCATTGTTGTTCTGGTCTTCATGCTTACACTAACGGTTTGCAGATGATCTTCGATAAACACTGGGATTTAGTTAATCTGGGCAATTTCTACAGCTAAGCTTTATTTTCCCCAGAATCATAGCTTTGGATATCTTTTCAAATACAAGCTGGCTAAGTTCATCCTTTATAGATCTTAGGCAAATTGTACCATCATTATCACTGATCCAGTGAATCTGTATGCCTTGTCATTAAGACACAGAAACACAGAAATAAAGTATCTCAAAGTGAATGTGTGAAACTGTCTGGCTAATATGCCATGGCCTTTGCTATTTCAGGCTTCCTTTAGTTTTTATAGCTACAAGTAGACCATGTAGACTGGCATTCATTTAAATGAAAGTAATCAAGTCCACACACTTTCTGATGATAATCCTAACATTTTGCATCCAATTGTATTGTAATGTCTAATGTCAATTTATCGTGTCAAGCATTTAAATGCACCGGTTGTTATAAGAATATTGCTTCAAATACAAATCTAATAGGTACTGTAATATTTACAGCATTGCTGCAGTTTTGTTTTTGAGGCAACAAACAATGATGCAAGCAAAAAGTGTCTGCCAGTCAGTGTAATATCTGAACATTTCAGTTAGTAGGTGATTTCAGTGAAAGAGAGAGAGACTTCCTCCACCGTATCTTAAGCATCTAGGGTGCCAATTGGATAAAAGAAATGTTAATTGCCTAATGCTGAGTTGTGGTCTTCTGCCTCTACAGCGGTGCAGTCTCTGAACAGTCTGAATGATCAGATCGCCCACTTCATGGTAAACAGGCCCAATATGCTGAACCACGAGGACGATACCTTCCTGCCCAACGAGAGGGACACACTGACACAGTCCATGGCTCTGATGAGACACCTACTCATGGATGCACAGGTACATGCTACCCTCTTTTAGCCATGCTTCATGTCATGTTGACCCAAATCAACTCTTTTTTGATTTTATAGCAGTACAATTGTAAAATGTATTTTAAAATACCCAATAAAGCTTTTCTTAATCCCCGTTATGTGCGATATAAACAATATTTATGGGAACAGACACATATAGCCCCTATATACTGTATATGCTTGGAGATCCTTCTGATGGCAGGTGTGGGAATAAGAGATCGAATGAATATGATGAGCCTAAATTTGACTTTTGTTTCATATTTACAAAGACCAGTAATTTTTTTAACACTTTCACCTTAAGTCTCAGGTTAAAAAATATGTAATGTAAATATATTACATATATATATGTAATATAATTCAATTCAATTCAATTTGATTTGTACAGCGCTTTTAACAATGGACATTGTCACAAAGAAATACGGATGTAGATCTAGATCCCTAGTGAGCAAGCTAGAGGCGACAGTGGCAAGGAAAAACTCCCTGAGAGGACATGAGGAAGAAACCTTAAGAGGAACCAGACTCAAGAGGGAACCCATCCTCTTCTGGGTGACAGCAGCTCCAGATGAAGAAACAATATAAATATGATAAAAAATATTATTTATTCCCATTAAAGAAATTGAGCCAATAACCTAAAGTTACATATTGGATAAATATCACTTTTGATAAAAAAATTTTTATGAAGGCACACTTGGCAATGGCAGTATTGGGTCATTCTCCACTAAACAACAGATGCTTTTAACTTATGTAACACAACATATTTGCATTATGAATACACTGGAAGTTCAGAAGTTCTTAGTCTCCAAACATTCATTATGTAGCTGAATCATTTCACAGTCTTTTGCTGGGAGTAAAACGCTTTATTGAAATGCTGTCAGATCCTTGTTTTGATTGTGTGTGTGTGTGTGTGTGTGTTGTGTGTGTGTTGTGTGTGTTGTGTGTGTGCGTGTGAGCGGCAGGCAGTACTTCTGTATTCTAGAGAAACGCATAACTGATTGATATTCATGCACAGGTAGGACTCAGAGGAAACATAGACAGCCGAAAAAATGTGATGACTCTTTTCTAATTATCTACTCTGGGTAGGTCATCAGCAGATTTCAGCACATTAATCAGAGTTTTTGCTTCACAGAGGTCTCGGTGGCACAACACTGCCAGCCTGCTGAGTGCGACATCAGTTCATAGCAGCCAATAAATTAGACTCGCACATCTACTCTATCTGATCTCATAATGACTCTGTCAGATTGCTCCAAGAGGGACTGACGAAAGCTCTTGCTCTTGAATCATCTCTGTTTTATTAACTCCTGCTTCCAGTATCCTCAAGACGGAAGAGAGCCTAGATTTTCAGGGTTACGAGGATGTTTTTGTGCACAGGGCTAACAGGGTAGAGATGTGGACAGAAATGGAAGTGTCTTCAAATGTCGCAATTTAAATAATTGAATGTCATTTTGTTTCATAGCTCAAATCGACTGTTCAAAAAGCATTAGCAAAGCCTTTTGCTTTGACAATAGTGATGAACTGGTCACTGTGTGGCCTGGCCTTATTTCATGCACAGAATAACGACCAGCCAGTTTCTTTAGTGTTGCTGTTATGGAAAAAACAGTGAATATACTGGCAGGATATTGAATGAAAAAATATCCATGTTGTTATGCAGTGGTCGTTCTGTACTGATTCAATAGATTGGTTTTTTTTTCTCTCCACCCCAGGATGCATGAGAAGGAAAGACTTGTCCACTGCACAATAGCTGTCACAGGCTTTTTAAAAGGCCTTTCTTGAACATTGCAATATCCCTACTTCATCTAAAGCAACTATTTATGTACAGAACACCCTTGGGGGCAAAGATAACTTTTTGCTAGATCCCTGGGGTGCATGTTTAGTCCTGCATTGGATTTGACTAGTGGATTTCTATCATGTACTTTCTCCCACACCTTCTCCTAACTTCTCTCTTTTTGTTGTTTTCTGATGAATGTTCTCACCGATGAGGTATGGTGATGTATCGTAGTAATCACTTAGGCACATCACAGACTCGCTTGATTGATGACGTGTCTCGTCCCTGTTTTCCAAGAAAGATTTTTCTGACTACCAGTGTAATTGATTAAAGGAAAAGTAATTTGTTGAAAGGCCATTGCTTTC
>JAOUQW010023950.1:0-11712 GCA_028565825.1 Olivaichthys viedmensis
CAATTCCCAGCGGCGTGTATGGAGGAAACCAGGCACTGAGCATCACCTCATTAATACCATCCCTACAGTCAAACACGATGGTGGCAGCATCATGCTGTGGGGATGAAAGGTGGATGCAGAAAAATATAGAGCAATTCTGGGTGAAAAACAAAACAAAAACCTGTTTAATCCATTTTAAGATGAGTCTGAAACATACAAAATGTGGAAAGCTTGAAAGGGTCTGAGAACTTTCCATATGCACTGTACTTGATTGTGGTTAAAATGTTTCGATTTACATTTTTATTTATTTATTTATTTTTTAACTTTTTCTCATTTAGCTGATGCTTTTATCCAAAAAGACTTACTATTGAGACAGGATAGAATTGAGCAGTTGAGGGTTAAGCGACTTGCTCAAGGAACCAACAGTGACATCTTGGTGGTGGTGGGATTTGAACTCTCAAGCTTCCGATCTGTAGCCCAAAGTCCAGAGCCTTAACCACTGAGCCACCATTGCCCAGATGGAGCAAGGATTTGGAAACAGTTAAAGGAATGCTTCAGTGTTTTTCATCTTAATCTCTATTTACTGCATCTGTAGCATATATTACCACAGACAAGAAGTTTGACATGTTTCCCTGTACTGGGAACGGAAAACCTGTTTAATCAAAACTCACTTTTAATGGAAATCTAAGGCTGGGGTTATACATGATGTGTGACTGCGCATGCAGAAGCAGCAGCTACGTGAGCAGAATTGTTCACATACTCGCCTGCGTACCTTTTATATATCTGGAGGATTATAATTGATATCCAGTCAGTATATGTATTCATGAGAGTGCTTTTATGAATTCATTATTCTATGGTATTTGTATATTAAGCTCTAAATCTGTATAATTCATCCTTTCAGAGATGGGACTACTTTTTCAGAGGGAACATTTTGTGGTTATGTGTTACTAGTGTATTAACTGTATTTCTCCAGTTTTGGAAAGTTGGATAAAACTACACTCTTAAAAATAAAGGTGCCAGAAAAGGAGCAATGCCATTGAAGAACCGTTTTGGTTTCCCTAAAGAACCTTTCGGCCTACCACCACTAAGATCTTTCCACATAATATTAACATTTATGGTGGGATTTGTTGTATTTATTTATTTATTTATAGTTCTTCATGGCACCAACAAAAATTGTTAAAGGTTAAATCAAAAGGTTCTTTAGGAAACCAAAAAAATGGTTCTTCTATGGCATCAGTCTTGAGAGCCATTTCTGGCACCTTTTTATTTTTAAGAGTGTATGTAAGAACTCTCATGTCTGCCTCATCATAAGACCTTAATTGTTAGTGTAACGCTTGTAGTTTTGAATTCATGTCATATAGTCATGTATTTTATATGTTAATTGATTGTAGAGCGATAGCCTTTATTGTCACATATACACATGTGTACAGTATGGTTAAATTCTTCTCAGCCATGATACGGTGCCCCTGGAGCAGAGAGGGTTAAGGGCCTTGCTCAAGGGCCCAACAGTGGCATCTCGATGGTGCTGGGATTTGAACTCTCAACCTTCTGATCAGTAGGCCAGAACCTTAACCACTACACCTTAATCACTAAGCCACCACTGGGCATTGAGCAACTGCTCTTAGACTTCCATTTTAAGTGAGTTTCAAATAAACGGGTTATTTTCTCAGTACAAGGAACCGTGTCAATTCTTGGCAATAATCACACATATGTTGCAGATGCTGTGGCTAGAGATTAGATTGCAAAATGCTCGGATTCCTATAGAGACACTTTTATGTCAAGAAAATTTGGTATCAGTGACTGTAGTGGAGTTTTTCTGTAGGTTATTTCCCACTCTGTAGGAATTGTAAAGGCCGTGTAGGAATTGGCAGAAGGTCATGTGACTTGGGCATTTCACTAGAGCTAGAGCGTGTTTGCATTCAGTTAGAACGATGCCTGTTTGAGCTTCATTAAGCACTTCAAGCATCTTGTATGAGCCCTGCTTTTACCTAGCTTGTCACTGGTTCCTGACTGTTGAAACTGGCGAACACCATGAAAAATACAGTCCATAAAAGCCATGGTACTGTATTCATTCCTGACTATCAAGATTAGAAAAGCGTAACACAAGAATTAAGACCACCAGCCCTTGATACAAAGTTGCTTTTCTTCATGGCTGTGTTCATTTCACGTAGATGCTACTCATTAATATCAGAAGTGAACATTTATTTATTTGAGTACTTTTTTTGAACAAGTACAAAGGCAAACACGTAAGATCAAATAAACAGGTAGCACCTTGCGGACTCTGTCAGCCGGCCTGTCCCTGTCGAACACGGCGCTCCTTAAAGTACTTGAATTTAACGCTTTAAAATGTAAGTACTGGAAAACAGTACTGGGAAACTTTTTTTTAAGCACTGCTTTAAAAAGTACTTAAATGAAAGAAAAGCATTTCCTGTGTAATGTCATTATAAAAGAAGTTTGACATTTTATTGATCTGTAAGTGATTTGGGGGAAAAAAAACCCAAAAAACCTTTGGCAGAAAGACAACGTTTAAATCCTGCGGCATGTCCCCAATGATCAGTACTTGCACCCACACAGACCTATCGCTTATATCTTACTCTCTCTGTCGTAGGTTGACAAGCGACAATCTCTGCCTGAAAAGTCCTTAAGTTCTGGGATTTTTAAAGTAAAAGTAAAAAAGATGAATAACTGCTGTTGTGACCCTCATGTTGCTTTTTGGAACACTTTTATGAACAGCTTGATGGCCAGCTGTGTGCACAAGCTCTTGCTCGCTCAGCAAACCGAGACTGGTGTTGCATCTCTTTCTTCCTGCTGCACACTTTCTTAGTGGTAGGACAAAGCGAGGCAACGGCATATAGGCTCAATAATGGTCCTGTAAACTGCATGGAAAGGTGTGTTCTCTACTAAACAAATATTTATTTACACTACCCTTTATACAGCTGTTCAATTCAGCCATTCCATCAATTATTTCTAAAACCTCTTTGCTGCAGCCAAAAATAGTTCAGGCTTTTGCTTTTCATGACTGTCTAAATTGTCATACTTTTTTACTTTTCAATTCAATTCAACTTTATTTTCATTCCACATACACAGGGGTAGTTTATAACAAAATGCTTTTTAGCCTGCTTATGTGCAGATCAACATTCAGCATACGAGCATGTAGTCAGTGCAGACTGGAACAAATGGAACAGAAGAATAACATGTACAAAGTACAATAGACATGACAAAAAGTATAACGGCTATAAAGTACTTTATTTTACTGTCTGAAATACTCAGACATGAAAGAAATTTAGGCTTTTTTTCTTTACTTTGATCATCAATGAATTTAGGCTTAAATTGTAATCTACATTACTGGTGAATGTCTTTCAGCAGTGGGACATAGGTCTATATTTTCATTCTTTCATGTGAGGCAGTGTGTACATCAACAGCTAGACTCTTAGCAGTTGCTGTATCTTTACTTCATTATTAGAGCCTTATTGGGAATGTTTCCTAGAACTAGCGTTCAGTTATTTATTAGTGAGCGGCATGTATGTGTGATGTAAAACTTAAAAATTCTGTTTCCCCTTTTTTTACATGTGGAAAAATCTATGAGCACACGTCCTGTACTTTTGGTGTGACTGTTTTCATGCTATTTAAAAATTCCAACCTTGATTCGTGAAATTAGGAAGAAGCCCAACACAGATATTTATTCATTATTCATTCAAAATCTACTATTAACTGTATTTAATTAATCTACTGTAGTTCTTTGTTTATATAATCGTTTGGATCTAGTGTACTTGATCCTAAGAAAAAAAAAAAGGCTGCATTTAGTTTGTTTATTGTAGAACCTATTTATTTCTGGTTCAGAAGTAAGCCATTGCATTTTTAAGGGTTACACCTAGTGATTAAATAATAGTCATGGGGAAGTCCAAAGCAGATCTGAAACTTTAACTCCAGGCTATAGGCTATGACATGGGAGGTAGTGTGACTGCTGTTTCACATCTCGCTGTCTTTAGCACACTTTCAGACCAGAGGACGCATGCAAATGCCTCTAATTGGTCTGTAATGATCTGTAATGATCCACCAGTGGTGAGGGTACATATTCAGATATCTGCTGGGCTTTATTATGTAGTGACTGACTTTGAGTTGATAGGAACTTTAACATGGAACCCATAGGGTAGGATAATAAAAAAATATTATTAACTTTTTGAATTGCTTAAAATAGTCACTGTTCCAAGCAGAAGCAGTTTGGTGACATGTTTTGTATGATGCCGTGGTCTATCTGCCAGTATCGAGCCCTAGTTGACTCAACTGTCTGGAGGAAGGTACATTCTGGACTGAATGGAAGTGAAGGAGGCAGTCGTGGCTCTGGGTTAAGACCTGAGGAGGAAACGGGCTTTCCCAATAAGTGGATTTCCCCCTACATGGAAATATAGGATTTAAAACGGCATTGCGATGACTCCGAGAGGGGCAGTATATAGGAAAAAGGGATTTGAATCTTCTGACCGTTACGTAAAATTAAAAGTCAATAAAATTGTTTTTGCCTCAGCTCGGTAGTTGTTAGTTTTGCAGGCTCTGGGTGGAATTTGCCTGGTTGGCCTTGGGTAGAAGTTGCCTAAAGCCATCTGCCCACATTCTGATCATGATGGAGGCTTTTGCTTTTAGAGCTAAGCCAAAGTTGAGTTCCAGTTCTTCCAAATTAATTTCACCCTTTCCAATTTTAGCTATGGAATGTGCATAAAAACACACTGGTAAGTTTGGCACAAGAGCTAGTCCTGCTAGGACGGGGGAGCGATACTCTGCTTCTGTATGTCCAGAGTCCAAACCTCTAGGATTATAACACGGGTCTAGTTTTCATTGACTTACTACCCACTGAACATTTAAAATGACCTGGATGATTGAAAACATTTAAAGATATATTGCCATGCATTTTGGATAGAATGTGGTGGGGACTGCAGAAACCGCCTATAATTTTAGAGTTTATCCCTGCACTTCACCAGTACCTAAACCTATCTAAATGAACCAGTCAGATAGGTTAGGGTCATATTTGATTCTCTGAAACAGAAGAATGAACAGATACAGCACTTGATTATACCACAGGTCCAGCCATCTTGACTTGCTGCTATGAGACATTCATAGACATATTTAGAGTCTATTTATATGCTGGGATGACATTAGAAATCTTGGTCCCCTGAATAAAAGCTTATACAACAGTCAATGTTGTTTCAGGGCTCCCTTTCCTTAATGGTAGCCCCAGTTAGATGAGCTAAGCTTAGATGTTAAATAATGATTGACTTGTAATATTACCAGTTAATTGCTTATAGAATATTTCTATTAAACTTGTGACTTTCTTTCAGTCTTGCTTCTTCAACCAGCATTTTGTACTAGTATTAAGCCCAGATCGCCATTGATGTGCTGGCCTGCTGGGATTGACCCATAGTTCATAGCATCCTCAGAGGATGTTGTGCTACACCACAAACAATAGCCCATTGTAGCTGGCACACTCCTGAATGGGCCGAGAGAGGCCAGAATAGCATGGTTAAGGTTAACTGCCTCGAATAATTTAATCTAATAAAACAGCAGGACGGGGTCATACAAACGTATGTCTAATTTTATATGTGAATGCTTAGTGGTGTGATGCGGGGAAAGAAAAAAAAAAAAGAAAAAAGATTAGTAACATTTTCCAAATTGGATCCTATCGGAGCTTTTAACACAACCCTGCAATAAAGATCAGCTTCTCCATGTAAGCGCTAACTGTCTGATCTATGAGCACCGTGCTTTACCACAATGCCATCTCACACCACATATGCCTTCACCATATTTTCACAGTGCTTGATCAAAGGCCCTCGGAATTTTGTCAGAAGGAGAAAAGGTGCTCTGCGTTCAGTAGTTCAGTGGGTTTTTTTTGGTTTTTCTTTTTTTAAAACCAAAGATGCAGATGATGGGGATTTCCTTGACCAAACTCATTCCGTTGTAATGGATACTGGTTTGCTTGCGATTTGCTTACTCTGAATCAGTAAAGGCATAACGTCACGGGTGAGGTGCTTTTATTAAATCAGTATCCCACTTTTCTGAATCATTTCTTTTTTTATTTAGCCACCAGCTCCCCAGTCCTAGACCTGTCTACATTTCTGAGCTTGATGAATAAGTCCTACCAGTGTAGCCAGCACCGAATAACCCTTTTCTTTCATCTTGAGTCATTCTCCCTATAAGTCTAACCTTGTGTCCAGACTGGAGATTAAAAAAAAGCAAAATGAAGGCCGTATTATATAACTCTAAATACAAGCATGAGCTCCGAGGGCTAAAACTCAGAACCTCGTCTCACCACTAGCACCCACACATCCTGCTCAGGTTTTTCATCACACAATCACATGACGTGGGCAGCAGATGAAATACCACCTGTCCAACAGGATTGCATTCTCCCACACTTTGACATGCTAATGATCTCAGCATGTGTGGTTCTTAACCAGAAGTGTCAGCTTTCTTAAGCTTAATTGGACAACAAGGAGCTTTCAAATCATGAAAAAGAAAGTGGTCTTGGGAAGGGGTAGTTTGGGAATGGCATCTTTTGGTTGTTTTTTAGCCTCTAGACTAGACAGTGGAGCTAATGAAGGTGATAAAAAATATTTGGTTACGTACCTAGTAGGACAGGGCAATATTGTTTTGCTGACACTATTAGTAAGCCTAAATATTGTGATATCTATCGTTTATCCTGAAAATATACTATATTTTTGCCATATCTCCCACACCTAGTACTAGCTGTGTAAACCTTTTACAATGATCTTGTATATATTGATCTTTATACAATATATGACAGAACTGTTTAGTATTCTGTTTGACTCATTAGGCAGCATGATCTATGAATATAAAAAATGGATCAAAAAGCATTTTAAGGTTTTGTATAAGAATTATTATTTATTTATTTATTTTTAAACTGGCATAGCTGTGGAAAGCAATAATATGAATAAATTTTTCAGATGTTGTATTGTAGCTTAGTGTATTTTGGACAACTTGCATTATATACTTATAGAAGGGATTAGAGAATTATATACTGTAAGTTAATTCATGTAGGCCTATTCCCTTGTCAACACTAGGCTTGTTTTATTGTTGCCTTCCATTTCTATCTGTACTTTTTTTCACTCTTACTCTGTGTCCCATGCAGTAAGTCACATCTGACAGAACAGTGAGACTCCAAATAAGGAGTTACAGCTGTGTGCCTGGAAGCTGTCGGAGAGAAAGTTGTGTCGTAATTTATGCAGTAAACCTGCTGTTTGAGACATCAGGTGACAAGAGACGAGTGATGGCACAAGTGGTGGAAGAAAGTAGAGTCTCCATTAATCCATGCCTGTTTTCTACTGTAGAGACCACCCAGGCTTGTAAACTGGTGCAGAATATTTACTGGTACCTATACTATGTGACCCCTAAGACTATGAAATGCTTAAATACTGTCGTTCTACTTTGCTATCTAAAATGACTACAATACCCAGTGCTCTGTAGTGTAAGTCTCAGTGTAGGGAAATCCTTAATCAGGTTTCTCACCATATAATTTCCATTTTCTGCCTGCTATCTCTGTTGGTATCTGAAGTTTGGCTTCTCTCAAGAACCTTTTCCAGGGTCTGTACAAATGCTTGGAACCCCCCCCCCCCCAAAAAAAATAACTTGAATGGGGGGGGGGATGCTTGGTTTTTCAATTATAAATAGACTAAATACCATTTAGAACCCCCCCATCCAAATATATTTCAATATTTTTACAATGTCACAACTAGCTAGAAAGGTAAATGAAAGTTGGCAAGGGTCGAACGGAATTGAATTGCTTGCAATTTCTTGGAAGTTCTGCAGGAAAGAAATAGACAACGTATTGACATTTACAATTTGTGCCAAATAGCCTACAAAGGCATTATAACACCTTTATAAGTGTAGAAATAAAGTAATGCTAATTACAAACTAATGTTTGCTTACTAACTAGGAGCTTTGCTATGCGTTTAGGACCTAACATTGTTCAACTCCTTCTACTTAGAAATTTAGTTACTGCCTTTTTTCCCCTAAACTTCTAAACTCTTCTGTTTATGAATTTGGCAGGAATGTTAACCGAATAAATGAATGCCGAAACTGACAGCAGAAAATTTAATTAACCCATAAAATACCAGTAGCTCAAGTTGTCTGTGTGAGACCTTGTTTCATTATGTAGTCTACTCATTAAATCACCCACTCCATTACCTCCACAGCTCTGCCAACTAGGCGTACAAAACATTTTATGTCACTTAATTCAACAGCCCATGTAACTTGATATTTGGAGCAGATGGGCATATATTATTTTGGTGTCGTTCAAAAGCTTAGTCACATTTTTGTAATGACACAAAACGATCAACGTTTGTTGCCATTATGTTACCCAGAAGTCTTAATTAATCAGAAATCAATCAAACATTTAATAGAATGTAAACATCTTATTTTCACAGCTTAAATTCAATAAATAACCCTCCTAAACTGGCAGAATATGAAATAAAATAAATTTATAGCCTAAAATTTAAAACTCTAAATTTTACATATACCTGTGTTTCTCTTCCTGTGGAAGCCGAATTGGACACATTCATTTCTTGCGTAATTTAATAACTTTATACATTCAGGTATTGTTTAAGTCAATACATAAAATCCAATACGTATATTGTAATGAATAGCAGTAATATGTGTATTTTCATTTGTCTCTAGCCAACACCAATTAGGAAAACCTTTATTTTTTATTTTTTAGGTAAACCAGCTTATGTCCCTAATCCATATTGTAGCTCTGTAGGTTACACTGGGCTCTAAAACAAGAAGTCAACCAGCCACTTAAGATAACTGCTTGCAAAAAGGCGTTATATTCTGTCCGTTTGCTAGAGAGAAACCGCATGGGTATGATGCCCCAACTCGTTAAACCATCATTGCCTCACGTAGGCTCGAAAACAGCACATTTAAGACCATTTTAGCTTTTACTGTCATATACTTTATATACTCTAAAAAGCAGCAGTTGTCCTCATTAATTAATTCATCATCATTTCCACCACTTCCCGTTCTCCGGCTTCCTCTTTTCCTCCTCCTCTTATTGACTGTTGTTCTTTTGACTTCCTGGTAGTTAAGTCCTCTTCATTTTTGACAGTGCCCTATGCAGATTGACTTAATCAAACTTGTGCCAGTCACACATATAAAAGTGGGACCTGTTTAGTGGGGTTTCCAGAGATTCCGCTGTACTTCGGCCATCTGAGGTTTTAGGGGGGTTCCCACTTTCAAATATTTGACATTTGTATTTGGACTTAAGTAATTAGTCATTAGGGCTCGGGGCCCCAGGTGGTTGCCTGCCTTGCCAGTTCAATTGCAATTGTAGATAATGTAAAAATGTTGTGATAAATGACCAGCATCTTCCTCCCTTTTTCCTCCCTCACAGAGTCAATCACATGTAGGCATAGTGTGTAAGGTTGTAGTTCTGGTTTTGTGTGTATCGCTGTCACTGTGCACACACTCGAGAGAGAGCAATGCCAAATCCAGACGTGTATTTACCACAGGTTATATTCATTTTTACCAAACCTATGTGATGTATATTGAGCTAAGTTAAGTGTTATACTGGAAAAGGTCTGATAATCTACTTGAAAGTGCTGAAAAAATGCTTGAATTTCACTTTAGAAAAGCTGTACAAACCGGCTTTCAGCACGTTTAGCATGTCTAGCCTGTCCGTTTTGGGATTTTGCTTGTGAGCTTGTGCAGGGTTCCATGCAACAGAGCCAGGAGTGAAGTGGTGGCCTGCATTACTGAGGGTATCGTTGATTTTCAACAACGTATTTATACATGATGTAAACGTTGAGTAGATTAGCCTTATTTAAGGATGGATGTGCAATCAGATGTGAAATCAGAATTGTCTATGCATCTTTTTAATTGCCTGGTACAATTAAAAAGATCCAAACAGCTGTTGCAGCTTCTGTTGTTGTTGTATACAGTCTGTTGCAGTTCGTATCACAAGCTGCATATTCTTGGTACTGGAAGAATGCAGCTCTTCAAAATGATCATTAAGTGCAGCTGGAAAGATATGTGCTTGTAACTTTATTTATACTGGTGACCGATCCAAAAGTGTTTGCTTGGTCAGACCACACCATGTTCATGTACTACTTAAAGTGATCTTTCACTCTGAAACGCCATTACACTGAGGAACTACAGCTTCAGACAAAAATATAGATGATGATAGGTGGTTTTCTCGACTGGATTCATTCCATCTTAATAAAATCTTTGATTCAAAGTGTTTTGATAAACTCTAGTTAGTTAGTCGGATGTTGTATTAGGGTGAAATGTCACTTTAAAGAGCTCTGTGTGATGAGGCCACGTGGCAGATTTGTGATCTTGGGTGTGTTCTAGCACCTGTAGAAAACTCAGAGACAAAAATAAGCTTTTAACTCATGGTTCTTTCAGAGTTTAATATGTCGGCACTGGGAGCGCCCCACTTTCCAGTACAGAAGCTTCTGTATCTGATCTCCCCTGTTTATCAGATTCCCTGTTTATGCTTAAACAAATAACATTAACTCTTCTGTTTTTTTTTTGTTCTTCTCCTAGATTTTGAGATGAAGAAGGACATTGACACGTTAATAGCCGAAGAACGAGCTGAGATCATCTCAAAATATGACAAGGTTAGTCACATATCATTATAAATTGACGTGTTCTAGTACTAGCCAAGTTGGATCGCAGTTGGACCTGCTGCCTGTGAACTGTCATGTTCAGACAGGATCGTAAGCTCCAAACAGGTGCTCCTGCACCTAGCTGGCCAGGTTTGAATACAAACAGGCTTTTGAATAATAACAAAGCAACCACTAAAAATTATGATAACTATGTTGGCCTCGGTTGCTGTTTATAAACTCGGAGCTAGTACTAGAGCACCTGTGACACCACTTCGGCATTTCCTGCTTTGAGCTTTGAGGTGAAGAATCAGCTGAGCCAAAGCTATTCTGTAATTGTGTGCGCAACCTTTTCACCAGCAAGCACTTGCACATGTGTTGACCAGAAAAAGGGAACTTATCCTGTCTCCATCAGAGGTTTTGTCAAATGCATGAGGTTCAGTGGTTTTGATGTATTGTTGCTCAGTTAGTTGTATTACCTGCAAGAGCTGCACGATATGGACAAAAAGTGCGATATGCAATAAAGTTGTTGAATATCGTGATCACAATGTGAGCCGCCACAAATTAAGACTAAAGTATACAATTTTAATGTGTCTCTCGACTATATGTGCAGCAGAACAGAACCTGAAAATCATTGTTGTTGTTTTTTTAGGTTTATTCAACAATGGATAACAATAATAGCAATATTTCTCTCCTTAAAGCAAATAACAAAATTACTATTGTGCAAAATGAAAACTATAAATAATGAAATGTATATAACTACTTGTGGCACAACTGGATATTTGCAAATATAAAGCCTAAAACTCAATATGCACCATCTTCAACTCATCTTTACATAGGAATATACAGTGGGGTCCAAAAGTCTGAGAGCACATTGAAAATCCACCAGCATGTTTCACTGTTGTTTTGATACACTTTGTATCAATCTATCTTCTGTTCGTCTGCTTCCATAAACCCTTCTGTTACTGCCATAAATCTCAAACTTCGATTCATCAGTAAAATAAGACTTTTTCCAGTGATCCACTGTGAAATGCTGGTATGTCTTAGCCCAGGCCAAGTGTTTGGCCTTGTTTCCCTTCCTGAGAAGTGGTTTAGAGACGCTACTCGTCCTTTGAGACCACTACTAGCT
>JAOUQW010023981.1:0-11709 GCA_028565825.1 Olivaichthys viedmensis
ATGAGAGAGGTCAATGGAGAATGGCCAGACTGGTTGGAGCTGACAGAAAGGCTACGGTAACTCAGAAAACCACTCTGCACAATTGGGGTGAGCAGAAAAGCATTTCAGAATGCACAATGCGTCGAACTTTGAGGCGGATGGGCTACAAGGGGAGGCCCTACCCAGTGTTAGTATATTGGCACCTAATAAAGTGCTCAGTGAGTGTGTATATATATATAAACACAATTATAGACGACAGTTTTGTGACTACAGTTCAGTCACAGACATGGTAGTTTTATGACGAGTTCTGTCACAGACATGCCTTTGTATGGTGGTATATAAGGATCAGGCACTGACCCAAACCATGATACAGTTAACTCATCCGATGTCTACAGTGAGGAACACGGCTGACGCCCATGTCTTGTCTACATGCTGGCACTCTCTTAGGCTCTCTTTGCTTTGATAAGAATTCAACCCTGTCCAGATGATCTCTGCACTCACATTTACTCGAGTTCATACTCACTTACTCACATATCCATCTTCATTTGCCCCACAGATGACAAAGTGAGTTTAGTTTTTTTTTTAAATAAATATATCCTGCATCTAATGTGTTAGTTTTTAAGCCACAGTGGAAATATAAATCAGGATCAGCTTGCCTATGAACATGCTTCTGATTGTGTAGCACTGCAGCAGAATGTGCAACAGGAGTGGCTGAAATCCTCATGTGTATTGGTGAAAGTGCCGTCAGGTTCTTTTGTGAGTTCAAGGACACCCCGTCCTGTCTCACTCCCATTTACACTGAATAATTTAAGGCTAAAAAATGTTGGCTAATCTGTTAGACGTTGCCAGTTATTAGGTACACACTTAACTTTATTTATTTTTGGTCATTGTCAATTCCCACCCACTAGCTAGTTCTTCCCTATTGCACAACAGCTACCAATTGGGGAGGGGGAGGGCTAACACGTGCTTCCTCAGAGACGTGCAGCTCAGTCACCACATCATTTTGAACTGGTTCTCATGCAACAACACAGGGCAGCTAAACGCACTTTTGGCAAGTGTCACTGTTATTGACAGGAAATAGAGGAATGCCATCCTTCCCACCTAGAGAACAGGGTCAATTTTGCTCTCTTGCATCTCCTGGCAGATGGCTGTGGCATCGTTGGGATTCGAAAACTCAAGATAGGGTGAACACTTTTCTGTTGTGCCACTCGGCAGCCGGGAACACCCCTAACTTTTTACAAGTTAGGCAGATCAGCATTTCCATCATCAATTAGTGTTTAATTGAAGGTTGAAATGGGCAAAACTAATGACCTTAGTAACTTTGAAAAGGGCATGATAGTCGGCGCTTGGCATTCCGGTTCTAGCATCTTCCAAACAGCTATCGTCCTGCCCTTTTCACACACCATGATTTGAAGGGTTTACAGAGAATGGTGTGAATGGCGTAAAACTAACAGCGCTCAGTGATTCTGTGGACGAAAACATCAAGCTGATCAAAGGGGTCAAAGGAGAATGGCAAGAGTCATGCAAGCAAACAGATGAGCCACAACTGAATTCAACATTGGTGTGCAGAATAATCTCAGTGTTGGATGCCGGTGTTGTCAATGAAGAAAAAGTAAGTGTGTCTTTGGTGAGCACTGAACCCTCAAAACTGGACCATGGAATAAAGATGCCTGGTTGAACAAATACATGTTCCTTTTGCATCATGGATCAGAATTGGCACAAGCAATATGAGTTCACGGGACCATTCTGTTTGGTGTGAACAGTACAGGCCTATAGTTGTAGTGTGATGGTGTGGGGAATATTTTCCTGGCACACATTACAGCTCTTGAAAAGATGTTTGAATGGCACAGCGTGTCTGAACATTGTTGCCGGCCAACGTCATCCCTTCACGGCTACAGTTTATCCACACTTGGATGAACCTTTCCAGCATGATAATGCACCATGCCAAAGAGACGTATTGTCGCTAGGGGTGGGCAATAGGGCAAAAATGTCATATTACAATATTTGAATACATTTTTATGATGCAGAATACATGTATGTATCACAATATTTAGGTTTGGTAACAAATTGTCAACAAAACAGTAGTGCCACAAAGAAAAGAAAATTAAAAAGGAGGAAAAAAATATATAAATAACAATGGTTTTATTGTTATTTTTATTAAAAGTCTACAAAAATAAGTTATATAACAAGGAAAATAAGGTTAAATGAAACAATTTCAAAAATCGATTTTAACATCCAATCGGGTACTTGTTACTGTAAGGAACTGTTATGACTGTATGTACTGATAATACCCGCAATACTAAAAGTGTCATTTATCGTAATTTATTGTGATATTAATATCATATTGTCATAATGCTCACACATAATTGTCACTGAACAGATTCTGGAACATGACAGTGAGTTTTCATTGCTCCAGTGGCCTGCATAGCATCGTGTGTTCTTTTGTGGCGCAAAGCACTCAAACCGTAAAACTAGGTGGGTTCAGCTCCTTAAACCGTCCAACAGAGAAGAGTATCATTGATTCAGTGCGGAACATTCTTAAAGCTACAGTGTAAATTTGTGTTCTTCTGGCTGTAGGTGTTGGTCTGACCTGTCCAGAAGTGGAGGCAAACAGCAGGTATCTCTGAATGTGTCAGGCAGTGTTTATCACAGAGCCATTTAACCCGAGCTCCTGCATGCTCTGGACTTCCAGCACAACCACACACAGCAACAGAGTACGCATCAACTGAAAGCACAGTCTAAATGATAAGGTTTTGAAACACAAACAGATGTTTTCAGAACAAACCATTTTATTACAGTAAATGAGATTGCTTAGCATGTATTTAGATTATGATGAAAAGGGATCTTTCTTTTTTCTTAGAAACAGCATACAACTTTGAGAAGAAGGACACAGACAACCTGAATACCCCTTATGACTACAGTTCTGTCATGCATTATGGACAATAAAAAGCTGGCTTTTTCAAAACAACTTGTTTTTTTAAATATAAAACCATGCTTTATTAAAGATGATAAAGTGCATTCTCCTTCAAACCAGTGGCATACTATATGATCCTCCATTTGAACTGTCTTCACTAAGCAGTGAGAAGGACACAATCATTACCATTCCTGACTCCTCAGTGCGATTAGACACAGAGTCAGGATGTCACAAATTTATATTCAGATATTCAGAGGACCAATAAGCTCTATCAGTGTTGTGAGTATATAAGCACACATGGTCATAAACAAGTTGATAAATACTATGGAAAAAGTCTTACAACATTTTTAGAAAAAAAAAAGAAAATAATTAATTAAAGTAATTATTTAAATTAATAATTTTATTAAATCAATTATTTTATTTTATTACGTTACTCCATTTCTGCCAAACAACTATGTAAAAAAAAAAGAAAAAGAGGCACAACCAAGAATAAAGTATGGACTTACTGTGAAGTTTGTTGAAGTTTTAGTTCATCATATGAATACCTAATTATAATCATAATTAACGACAGCCTTATTTAACAAACATTTTACAGTTTTTATTTAACAAGTGGTTTAAACCACATGCAGGCCTAATACGGTCTGCTGCCTCAATTCATTTTGCCACGGTGAACTTATGAAAGATAATATTGAAACAGGACGTGTTTGTCAAGATAAGCTGGCATGATTGCTTTGTAAAGAAGCTGTGGCAGTCATGGATGAATACAGTTATGTCACCATTATGACACAAAGCTGAATATGCTAACCTGACTCATGACCAAGAGCAGGTTTAAGGTAGAGAATTTAAAAAAGGCCTTCTCACACAGCAGAAAGACGCAGCAGTGTGGATGAGTTTTCATGTTTCCGAAGAAATACAGAAAATATTTTTTCACATTGTATATTTTCAGTATTTGGTCAATGGAAAAACTGCAGTAATCAGTAAAATACATTTTATAATAGTGCAGACAGCCTAGATTATTGATGTAACCTATGTCCATCTATATAATAGATGCACTTAAGTTAAAGAAATTACAGTTTATGGCCCTTATGCACTCCGGCCAGGCAGAAATTGAGTTTGACATCCATGGTTTAAACAATCAAGGTCAGTGATGGAAAAAGTGAACCCTTTAATAAGAAAATGTAATAAGTATTGGCGATAAAGAAACCAAAAGCAAACTTTTATGTACTGTAGCTGCTGATGAGTTCTGCGCAGCTTTTAGGAGATATTTCAGAATATTTTTGGGTTGTCTTGCTTGATTTCAGTGGGATTGAGGTCTGGACTTGACCGTTCTAAAATACCGAATTTCTTCTGTTTAAACTATTCTGTTCTCTATTAAACCCTGTGTTTTGGATTATTATTGTGCATGATCCAACTACTTTTTAAGTTTTAGATCATAGACAGAGGTCATGACAGTCTGCTATAGAATTCCCTGATAACAAGCTTGGAATGATCACAAGCTGTCCAGTAGACCCACACTATTATACTCCCTCTACCATGCTTCACAGCTAATATGAGGGTTTGGTGTCGGTATGACATGGTATGTTTTCTACAAAGCAAATTGGTGTGTACATTTACCAACTGTTATCTCATCTGTCCACAGTATTCCAGTAATGCTGTGAAACATGCTATTGGTCCTTAGAAAATTTGAGATAGGCAGCAATGTTTTTAATGTTTTTCAAGAGCAGTGGTTTATGATGCCAAATCCTATGGAGAGTAGCAGTAGTGCTGAATTTCTTCCATTTGCCTGACTATGGAATGATGGAGGCTTCATCTGGAGTTGCTTCTGGGGTCCTTTGAAATCCAATTGGATTGGGCTATCTCACACTTGTACAGAATTTGTTAAAAGTCAGGTACCCAAAACCATGCCTGTTTTAGTTGGCAGGGCAGGTCAATCACGTACCTTAAATCACTGACTCCATGTGACTCCAGTTACCCAATTATTTCAAGAAGTCATTATTCTAGAGGCTCACATACCTTTTCCATTAATGCCCTTGACTGTCTAGACTGTTAAATAAAGGTGTGGCAATTCAAAATGTTGTGCTTGTTAAATACAACTGTATTAATTATTGTGATTACTTCAGATTACATTTTAAGAACCATTCATGCAGAAATACAGATCATTTCTGTGGGTTTGCAAATTTACAGTCCCCTTATTAAATGCAGTGACTAGGTAATAAGAGAAGAACTCTGAGTTTAGTGTGTTAAAGGAAAATGCCCATAAATCAATAACCTCATTATCTTTCACACACACACACACACACACACACACACACACACACACACACACGATTTTCCAAAATGTAATCTCTGATAACTGTAGTCAAGCTTTCCAGTGTTCCTTTTAAAAATGCTTGAGGGGCATCTCAAATGGGAAAAAACAAAACAAGTGTAATATGCAAAGGCACAAGGGCCAAACTAAGGGTCAATCAGACCAAAGCAAATTCCTTGTATGTGAAAACCTACTTGGCAATAAACCTAATTCTGATTCTGATTCTGATTCTGAATTAAGGGGAGACACTACAGGTGAATAGGGTAATTTTTTTAAACAATAGCTATCACAATCAATCTTTGCCAGTTGATTTCTGATATTCTTACAAGTATTTTTTGTATTTGAAGTTTTTAAAAAATTGACATTAATTTATGCAAATAAGGCTTTATCTAATTAAATATGCATACATTTGCAGACCTAACAAAACCAAAAATCTAGTATTTGGATGATGTTAGAATTTAAATGTTTATTTCACTGTGAAGATACTCTCAACATAAAGACTTTTACAGAACAGTTTGTTGGCATGTCTTTTTTTTGTTTGTTTAATCAAGAAAACACCAAGTGCTGTTAAATTATTATTGTTTGGGTCCTTTTTAAGTACGAAATCTAACATACATCCTACTATTATCAACATTTTGAGAAATGGCTCTGTAATATTTTTCTAAATAGGCTTTAGAATGAACATGTAAAATTTCATGAATGCAAGTAATCTAGAAACTGAGATTTTTGGTTCTGAATATAGGCAAAAAGTGATTTTGAGAATTTTTTTTTAATAATGCAAAGTGATTTCATGAGTTTCCACTCGAGTAATTGTGACCTATAAGGTTTATAAAGGAAATTTACATATGTGTCATAATGACACATACATTTACATATATATCAGGAAACAAGCGTTTTAGGGATATATCACATGACGTGATTGTGCCAAAGGGGGCGGAGGTAAAGCCTTCTTTAAAGTTGCTAAGTTTCAGATAATGCGGTGGTCGCGAGTGGACAAAAACAATGAAATAAACATATTTCTGTTGAGTTTTTAAAAAATTTATTACTACAGTGTACGAGAAGACATGTTATAAAAGCAATCTATCCAAAAAACTGAAAAATGTTTCATGTGACCAAAATCGTCATTTCTACCTGTAGTGTCTCGCCTTAAAAAAATAACTGATTACTATGAAAAATTAACTGACTAAACTAAACACTGGTTAATGGGTGTGGTTTTCATGACCAGACACTGGTGTTAGGAGTTTTTATCCTTTGGTCGCGTCTTTCTCAGGGATTTTCTCCACAGTTTCCATGCTGGTCAAGTTTCCGAGCAGCCTCTGTTTCTGGACGCTGTTCCTCACGCCGTACCCAAAGTAGATCAAGAGTCCTGAAGAGGGCAAAGTCACACACACTTTGAGCTCTACAGTGTCAGCTGAAATATTTCTTTTTTCAGTGTTATGTGTCACTGAGATGATTCTAATGCTTTGGTGGGTTTTAATATATCGACACACTGTGAATAATGGTTTAGGCTTGGGGTTTAGATCAGAGCTTTTCTCATAGACTGTTAAAGTTTCCTAACTGGTAAGAACATTTTACGGGCCTCTATATCTTCCTCCCAGACATCTGACGAGCTCAGAGTTACTTGATTAGTCTGATGTGGAGACGACCAAGTGGGCAGGTATTTTCACTCACTGACTGACTGATCCACATTGTTAAAACGTGCATGGTCGTCTGTGTACTAGGTGGAGGAATACACCTAAAACGGACCAGTGGTCCAAAGATAAACGCAGAGTAGAAGAACCGGAAGGAAATCGGTTACCACGTGATGTGTTTCTTACCCATATTTAGATAAAAATCCAACTCTTGCGCCGCGATTATTTCTGTTTCTATTCATGAGCAATCCAACAATTGGAGAGTTGAGAAAAGAAAATATCCAGAAAAAGAGATTTTGTCCGAATATGAGTCGAGAAATAAGTTAACAAGTTTCACTGTTTTTCCTTGGGTGGAGTGATGTGAACGATTTCTCGAATGTCCGATCGGTGGCCGCTGATGCCTGGGCCACACCACAAGATTTATACAATCCTAACCAATGTTGAAAATGTGAGAGACCCCAGATATAATGACAGATTTTACTCTACCGTATTGTTTGTCCTGGATCGTCTTTTTGTCATCAAACCCCTCCCCCACACGACAAGATTTACAAGATAATGCTCACAAATCAGTGAGAGAGTGAGTCCAGACCAATGATCCCGACTCTCGGCAGAATTTCTCTTGAACAAATGTGACTTCAGATCAAAACAAAGATGGTGGACAACAGTTCAGCTCGACGGTCATTGGGTATTGTTTTTTCACGCATGCCAGGAAGATTGCGTTGAACATATTTAATATTGCCACAATATTTTAATTTGCAGCGGCTACGACTGGACTGTGAGCAGATTGGAGGGATTGAGATTGGATTTTACATCCCCCACACCACAGGATATTCTGGGAATATAATCATTTAAGACCAGCCTAAAATCGGGACATCTTTTGCGATCGTCGGGAGAGATTATAATCGGATTATCCTCTAGTGTGGCCCAGGCATTGCCTAGTCTTGTCTTTTAAAATGACAATACAGTGGTGACGATTATTATTATTACTATTGCAGTTGTTATCGTTATTATATAGTTACCAGAGTTATAAACCTAACTGACTGGTCACCTGAATTAAATTGGTTGCATCTAAAGTTCAATGACAACAAGTATAAACAATGTCAACTTGAATCTAATTTCAAAGTTAATAAAACTAGAAAAAGTGCTGTTTCTATGACACAAAATGTTTTTAATCTCCATTTTTAAACAGTGTGTAACTGGTTCGGGTTTCTGTGGGTGGAAAGTTCAGGAATAAAAAAAAGAAGCTCTAATGGCTCTAAAAAATAAATGTGATGGTATATTTGCCGAATATTTTAAATATATTTTCCTTTCTTGCCGTTTACTCCAGCACTTACCCACAGCCATCCAGACGGCGTAGCGGATCCAGGTGGCGCTTCCCAGCTGAAGCATCAGGTAAATGTTGATGAACGAACTCACCACAGGGAGTAAAGGCAGGAACGGCACCTGCACACACACACACACACACACACACACACACACACTGTATATGGAACATTATAGAAAATGCACGGTGATCACAGTATCTACTTACAATTTCAAAGAGGGCGGCATTAAATGGCACATGAAACTGCAGTGGCAGAGTGAGGGTTCAGTTATTTGGTTAGGGAAACTACTAGAATAATTCAAAGTAGACTTCTTCAGTATTTTTTTTATCAAATCGTTTTTTATCAAAACAATGTTTTTTCACTGACTTTCAGCTCTTTAAAAAGTAGCCCACCTTATTTGAAAAATAATAATGCTAATGATGTTTTAATGTTTAATTTTTGCACTTTTAATTTTGAGTTCAATGTTGAAAGTACCATCAATAAAAAAATATTTATAGGTTAGAGTATTTATGGTAAAGACACATTAAAGAAACCAGGAGACAAATCATGAAAGGTACAATCTGTAAATATGTAAAAGTACCATATAATGTATAATCAGTAAAAAAGTCAAAGTGGTGGCTGGTGGTGATGTCACATGGACAAGTTTGTGATTGGCTGATTAAATTGACCTTAAACTCCGCCCTTGTTGACCCAGGGACACCTGTCTCTTGGCAAAATTATGACGTGCATGCTGTCACATCATAGATTTTATTACTCTTATTGTGAGGGCCGTCACAAATGCAAGACTTTCAGATGATTATGTTGTATGTTGTATAGCTGTTCATAATGTGTGTGTGTGTGTGTGTGTGTGTGTTTTCACCATGAAGGCGGCCTTGGTGGGATTCTGTGGCTGCCACCAGATAAGCAGAGTGCCGAGCGACATTAAGAAGAGGATCACAGACACACACACCAGACTCCAGACCTCCAGAAGCAGCAGTGATCCGATGGCTTTGGTCAACAGCACGGTCAGGATCATCACCATGACAACTGTGGAGAACCAGACCAAGGGGAACACAGCAAACATTACGGCAAATCTACACGCTAAAGCAGGCGCTGACTATTATATCTTACTCTACTGTAGTGTATAAGGATTATTAACTCTTTTTGAAAACTCACCCTTATTAGTTCAGTTTACTAAACGGTTTATGGTAATAAAGGTTCTTTGCACTTGCCTTACAAGAACAGTTCAGTGATTTTCTCTTAAAACAAAGGCAGTTAATCAGTCAGGACATGTTTGGTGTCTGACGTTTGCTTCTTTAGTTTTGCCCTGGAGCTTTGAGGTTAATGTAGCTAACACGTAATGGAAGTCGAGTTCACCCAAAATCTTTACTGTAAATATCTGCCTCAAACCACATCCAGTTGTTCGGTGATGTCACACAGACGTGCTGATGTGGTTTAGGACACAGTGTGACTCACTGTCATCTATAAACAGTACATGGTGAACAAAACTTTACCATGTAGCCGAACACTTGTAACGTTATGGAGGCGGCCATCTTGGACAACCGGAATCATTCCGCCCCCCTGTAGGCCCGATCTCTTAAAGTTTGAAGGTGGAATTGTAGAAGAAAGCTGGAAGTGATGTACTTGTACTTAAATTTGTAAATACGGACTATCACTGCTATTTTACACAATTGTCTATGAGAAAATGAGATTAAGGCACTCAAAGATTTGATTTGAAACACTTATATAAAGATTTGGGCATGAATTCACAGAAAATATTTTGGGTGAGATAGACGAGATAGACCATTACAAAACAAATCAATGAGTCCAGCAGAAGTGTGCGTACTGATAAACATAGCACATATGTTGACGGTGTTTGACGTTTCCTTGGTTGGGTAAGAAGGAGGTTTTAAAAATCCAAACTTTGAGGACTGCGTGAAGTGTAACACGTTGTCTGCAGACTCGCTCTCCTGGTACCTAAAGAGAAAAGAAGTGGTTTATTGGGAAGCAATTAGCAAACAACGTTGTATTATTTTCAGCCATCCTTGTGTTTAAAGTGTGATTTAAATCCATCAGCGTTGTAAGACAGCACCCCCTCTTGGTGATTATTTGTTTAATCTCCACACGCTCACAATGTAATAAGCAGATTTAGCTGAGGTTCCCTTCATGCAACTTTCCTAGGAAGCAAACTGACGTTGGCTCAACGTCTATTGTGGGTGGCTACGTTGGTCCTCCCTATACAACGCTGCGCCAACGATGGCAAAGTGGATTTAAAAGTGGATAAAATGGCTGACTTTGAACTAACGTTGGCCCAATGTCGGTTTTCTATCTAGACCCAAATTTTAAGTGTTGGGCCAATGTTGGAAACATGGATTTAAAGGTGGCTGGAAGACTGTTGGCCCTGTAATCAAATTGTTGGCCCAATGTTGGCAAGGTGGATTTAAAGGTGCCTGAAATGCTATTGGCCCTGGTGGCCCAACGTCAGTTTGTTACCTGGGTTTCCTTCAGTGATTAATTGACATAACCTACTTTTTTGGGGCGTTGTTTAGCCAGTTACACATGACTGACTAAATATCCCAACTTGTCTAAAGCTATAAAAAGCGGAATATTAAGAATATGCATTAACAATGATAACGTTGGCTAGGTGTCTGTGTGTGTGTGTGTGTGTGTGTGTGTGTGTGTGCGCGCGCTATCTGGTTAAGAGTCAGGATACATATTTCTCTCTGCTGCTGTGTAGCTGAGTCATCAGCACTGAGGCATGGAGCTGGAACACTAACCTCAGTATAAGAATGCAAATAGCCACGAGTGTGTAGGCGAAGAGAGTCCCGATGGACATCATATCAACCAGCGCCTTCAGGTCGAATAAAAGCGCCATTATTGCTGTGAATAAAGCAGAGCATGTGGTTTTTTTTTTACTTCTTTTTAGACCTTTTGTGTTTCTAACAGAAATGTTCTCTGCAGCCCCTTCATCAGCTGGTGAGAAGGCCACCCGAGTCACATGCGGGCCTCAGCTGAGTCTGTCATATTTATACATGGGAAAAGCCACACACACACACACACACACACACACACACACACACACACACACACACACACACTGAGACAGGCACTGCTATGAGCCACAGCAAAGCCTGAGAACAATTTAACTAAACACTTTGCACTACTGAGGAACCACACGGCTGATCTGCTAGAGGCTTATGTACGATTGTACACAATATTGATGGTGTAAAATCTCATGTAATTTGCCCAATTAGTTTGTTCAGCTTTGCACAATTAAGTAGCAGTCCGAGCAAACGTGAATAAATTTTGCCTGGTGAAAAAGCCGAATCACCGGAATGGGAAAGGACGTGAGAACACAAAAAAGGAATTCGCTTCCAGTAGCAGTTAGTTTTGCTACCTGCCGAGTTCATGTAGGTGAACTTTAACCCTTGTGTTGTCTTAAGGGTTTGTTGGCGGTGGACTGGCGGGACGCTGATGTCTCAGGGTGCCCTCATGCCTGTTACCTTCTGGCTCTCCCTTTTAGTTATGCTGTCATAGCTAGACCTGCCGGAGTCCCCGCTTGCACTCTGATCA